>JAQFYZ010004132.1:0-11762 GCA_034695085.1 Cylindroiulus punctatus | reverse complement strand
GCAGATATTGCACTGACATCGTTTAACATCAATTTGCTGAGAGAATCTGTCATCGATTTCTCCATTCCATTTCTGGAAACCAAAATTGGAGTTCTTGTGGCCAAAAAATCAGGAACCATCTCCGCCAAGGCATTTTTAGGTAGGTAAATCCTTGTGCAAATGCTTTTATTACTGGATATTGCAATATGTTTATTGTCATAATTATCATGCATTGTTATGTGCATTTTCATTTAAAAAGCTTGCCATAATACTGCATTCTTAAACGGGGTTTTCCCAGAAATTCAATTTTGAACATCCCTGCAATTAAACAAATTCTATATTGTTTATAAACATCAGCTGAACAAAATTGCAATAACGAATCAGCTCCATATATAGTGCACATATTAATAAAAACTTTCGATTATTTTTCAAATATACAAGTTCATCATTGATCTCTTTTGCAGTATTGCTTGATTCAAGCGTCAGTTTCTTGACTTTGTGTCGACATTAGTTTAATTTCCCTGACTTTTCTCAAATAAAGCAATTCCCTGGCTTTTCTCAAATAAAGCAATTCCCTGACTTTTCTCAAATAAAGCAATTCCCTGACTTTTTTCTAATAAACCAATTTTCCCTGACTTTTACAGGCCTTTACAAGTTCCCTGACTTCTCCAGGTTTACCGGGTCTGGGGAACCCTGTTAAATAGTTAGAATAGAGGCATGTGATTTTGATTTCCTCATAACTAAAATCTGTTAAGATTTGATGTGAAGATTCAGCAAATAATTATCTGCTAATCATCATCCAGCTTCATTGGCCATGTAAGTGATCCCTCATTACTGCTTGTTTGTTTTTTCAGAACCTTTTGATACCATTTCTTGGACGATAATTTTGGTAGTGTGCATTCATGCAGCCACATTTGCCATTTTTCTGTTGGAATGGATGAGCCCAACAGGTCACAACATGACCACGAAATCCCACAAAGGTCCGATTTCCGATAATGGGGAAATTTCACAAATTTCCAAAATTCGTACAAACCATTTATTTATAAATAATCTCACCATAGTAACAAATTGTAGTCGTTTTCCGCCCTCAAACATGCATAGTTTACTGGTGTGGTGTGATGTTGAAAAATCACAAAATTAAACGGCGGCATTTAAAACGGTAGTCGGCCATGTTGATGACGACACGATTTTGCATCACAAGGTAAGTGTAATGTGAAAATGTTAAGAAAGTATGGAAAAGTCGATTAGCGCGGCACGTGCAAAGGCCATGTGCCCTTGTTACCGCAATTGATGCAAAATCTTGACGTCAAATAAAATGGCTGGTGGCCGTTTTGAGGTGTCGACGCATTTTCCGTTTTTCAACTATCGATTTTAGCATGAAAACGTTTGTTGATGCAAAACAAATTACACATATATGTAAGTAGCAAACTTTATTTTATACCCATGAAAATGTGAAATTTCCCTAGTAATGCTCCTAAAATTTGTCACCTTTCACTCAGTTCTGTCTTGAAATTTGTCGTTTTCTATCTGTCATTTCTTTCAAATTCTGTCATTATTTATGGCAGCCAATATGCTCTCCATGTTGCATTCCTACTGGTTAGTCTGGGCCAACCTTTTCGGTGCAGCCGTCAATGTGAACAACCCTAGGAGCACCTCAGCTCGCTTCATGACTGGTGTTTGGGCTCTTTTTGCACTTGTGTTTTTAGGCATGTACACTGCTAATTTAACTTTTTTCATGGCAACTCCTGAGGAGCACCTTCGGCTATCTGGCATATATGATGACCAAGTGAGTTGGTATTGACATCTCATGCGGCCCCTACACGGGCAAAATAATGTCAATATGGGAATCATCAATTGTAGTGACACTGACAGTGTTATGGACTCATGGTAGTGCCCACACAACGCACGACACTACAGTCAGTTTTACCTGCTCAATATTACAGAGCACAGAGACGCACACACGACTTTATTGGCTCATTTTGGAGCCCACTTTATTGGAGGTGGAGTTTTCGTCTGCCATTGATGCTGATACACATACATACATTAGAGGTCCTAGATTTTTAAGAGGTTGGTCATAGCAAAATTTGGACGCCTTCTTGATGCATAGCTGATTCGAGCCATGAGTGCACTGCTTAGCAAGGCGTATGGCGTTCGAATTTTCTCATGTTTGAGTTTCACGTTTCGTTCTTTATAAAAAACGAAACCTTTTCTAAATATTATTTATTTCCTGAATCATTGAATATCATTGAATAAATGATAAAATTACCTCACTTTTACGAATTTTGAAACAAATTTCTCTGACCATTGGAAGTTCAAAAGAATTAGGCATACACCAATTATGAAAGGCTGTAATTATTGCTTATTGTGCATTTACATAATGTTAATATTTTTGAAATTGACATACATGTATAATTTAGTAGACACTGTGCACAACCCCCAACACAAGAAAACTCCAATTTTACTCCAAATTTCTTTTTTACTGGTAATTCAAGGCGGATAATAAGCATCCCCAAGTGTGGACAAAAGGGCCAGATTTCATAAATGAGGGCGACAAATGTTTGAAAAAAAAAATGAGAAAACGTTTGCTTGTTTTGCACAATTTTTGCTGAATTTTTGCAAAAAAATGAACTGGTTTTGCTAAATTTTTGCAAATTTATCGAACATCACTCAATTGATCAACCCATTACACGATCACTAATAATGAAAGTAATTGCTTAGAATCCAATAAAATTGACATTCTTTTTGCCCATGTAGGGGCCTCATCATGATGGATCATAATGACAGACCCCTTACACCTGTTATTGTTTAAAATGTGTAGCTTGCAAATATCGATGTTGGCATGACTCCCCTGCGATACGGTACAGTGCCATCAGGACACACTGACAGCATACTTCGAAACTATTCGCCCCATATCTACCAATACATGCAGCAGTTTAATAAGAGCACCGCTGAAGAAGGGATGAGAGCAGTGATGAACGGGTAACAAGTCCCATTCCTCATATAAAAGAAAATTCTAACCACGAAGATATACTCTCGAGAACATATCAACCAACACATACTGTAATGCTAGCATGCTATTCATTACACCAACTGGATATACGTATTAATCATTCATGGCATTTATGATTTGAAAGTTAGGATTTGGTTATGTTTGATGTCATGTTCATGAACATCCGATAGGGCCAATCATATTCCCAATCAGGGTTCCCCCAGAAATTTCATTTTCAACTTCCCTGACTTTTCCAGGTATAAATAAAAAATTCCCTGACGATAAATATTGGGCAAATATTACCTATGCCAATGAAAAAATGCTATATTTATTGTTCATTGTTACTAAACATGAGGTGAAGACAAACTTCAATAAGGAACCCGCAACATAGTACACATTTTAATAAAATACTTGAAATTTAGATTAGTTTTTTCCAAATTTGAACCTTCATAATTGATTTTATTTCATTTATTCCATGCGACGCTTGAATTGATACCTTGAGTTTCTTGACTTCTGTATCAAGAGATGTTTAATTTCCCTGACTTTTCCCCGATTTCTGCATGCCTTTAATTCCAACTTCCCTGACTTTTCTAGGTCTTGGAGAACCCTGCTATAATGCTTATCACATTTCGGATATTTCATTTTCTGGGTCCTTAGCTTTAGGGCCACCCATTCATTGCTAATCAACTGTTATTTGAGGTACTGGGGCCATTGGAAAGACGTTATGGATTCCATATTGACTTTTTACATTCGGTATATTGTAGCACAGTGACATACACATCCTAGTTATAATTTGCTCTCATATTCGGTGTCTGTTCACTAAATGATTGTTGCTTATATAAAGGGAATTGGATGCATTTATTTACGACGCAACAGTTCTGAAATACCTAGTTGGCCAAGGGGAATACTGCTTGAGATTGAAAGTAGAAGGTGGCAATGTCGTGTCAGGTTTGTTCCATCAATTTTGGTTAAATTAGTACTTTAGGGATAATGCCAAAAATACAGCAAATAATAAAAGCTCAGCTTTCTTGCTAATAGAATATTATTCTAACAGACAATTTTCAAAACAATGGACACATTTCAAACTTGGTGACCTTAACAGCATTTCCACCTAGACTTCCTGTTTGACGTCATCCCATAGACCAACAGCAAGCCCAAATTAGTATACAAGAATGTGAGCCTGCTTTTGCTGGCAGTCTATGGGATGACGTCACATTTACATAATACCGGAAGTCTAGGTGGAACTGCTCTTACTGCTCTACTGACTCATAATTTTTTGTAGTGACTAAAAGTTAGCAAAATCAGTAGACAGCAATGGTGCAAAAATTAATGTTCAAAAGCATTTCTTTCCAGGTTATGGCATCGGTTTCCCTACCTACTCCAAATACCTGGCAAATTTCAACCAACATATCACGAAGTATAAAGACAATGGTTTGTACTTTGTTAATCTTATTTCTACAGCAGCAATTTGCATCAAACTTACTTAACTTGACATTTGTGCTTGTGCACTGGCAGGTTATCTGGACAGTCTTCAGCAATTATGGTTTTCTGAAAGTTGTCATCCCGACAAGTCCCGCCGGGGTTCGAGCCAGCCACTATCTGTGCATCAGTGTACCAGTGCCTTCATTTTTCTCGGTTTGGGAATGGCATTAGCCGTAATATTTTTTCTCGCTGAACAAACTTATGCCCAATACCACAAAACTGGTTCAACCAAAATAAATGCAGGAAAACGCAGTGCCTTAGTTTGGGTGGTAAGATACACAAAATTCATCAAGTATGGCCACCCGCACTGTCATATCACAAAAATATCCAATTTAAAAACAATTCTATTTAATTTTTGTTTTGTTTATTTGGTAATAGAGTCATCATCCGTCATCAACTATCACTGGAAAGATGCAGCTTGCCAAAAACTCGCCGGTGCAAAATTTGCGATTTATGAAATGCAGGGCATGTGGAAGATATCTTGGGACAGAAAGGATTCGATATGCATGGCACATTGAAGATTAAAGCAGCAGAATTTAAGCTTAAACCCACAAATCTGCAACTGATGCACCAGAGCTGAGACCATCCAACAGCAAAAACACTAAGTAGCTATCAAAATGTAACTGAAGATTTGAATACCATACACTATCAATGTCCAACATCATTATACCAATTCTCAGCAAATTATCCTAAGCTTATATTCTCCCATCCCACATTTAAATATCGATGTACATGTACCTGTATTTGTACCTCGACAACCACACCCACAATCGCAAAAAGATTTTGGGAAATTTATGACACGTCTTTCTGTAAACTAGTCAATGTTCAATGTCCACATTGTATGAGAGCGCACTTTACAAGTAGAAAAAATCGCTTACATATCAATTCACTGAACGTTCACATTTGATTAACACTAATACATGTATTACAAATAAAACATTTTCACAAGCTGACCTTACTGTAAAATGCTGACTCGAAATATCACTACTGGAGGGCACTGTCCTTGGTGACCGTGGTGAGTTTTCGTCCAACTCTGGGGTCGAAAGTAATTTCACCAATTGCAGATGATACACTGACAGGTTTTCTAGACAGTCTCTGGCAAGCATGGTTTGCCAAAACTTGTCATCCTGACAAGCTGCAGCGGGGTTCAAGTCGGCCATTCACAGCGGAGCAGTGTATAAGTGCCTTCAGTTTTCTCGGTTTGGGAATGGTTTTCGCCATACTATTCTTTTTCATAGAGCATTTGCAGTGGCGGATCCAGGGTGGGGTTCCAGGGGTCAGGACCCCGTTTGGCAAAATAGAAAATTTACACTAGATAGATTGGAACCAAAAAATAAAAGTTCCTACTAGATAGAATGGTTAATAAATCTAAAAATTTTGCGAAAAAGTGAACTGATTTTGCAAATTTTTTGCAAAAAAAAATGCAAAAAAGTAAACTGGTTTTGCAAAATTTTTGCAAAAAAAAATGAAAAAAGTCAGCAAAGTAGCAAAAGCTGCCTTTTGCAATAATTTCGCAAACAAATGTAAAAAAGTAAACAGCTTTTGAAAATTGATTTTAAAAAATGCAAAAAATGAACTAGTTTTCGCAATTTTTTTAAACATGTATATTTAGGCCTCCATATACATACATGTGCTCACTGCAGACTTGAAAAGAGGTCATGTCATGTCATAAATTACCGTTTCGGTTATACAATGGTCGAATTTTGGTGGCGGACCCCATTTGAAAAAAAAGCTGGATCCGCCCCCTGATTTGTATGCTCAAAACTGCAAAAATGTAAATGCAGGAAAACGCAGTGCTACAGTTGGAATGGTAAGAAGGGCAAAACTGAGTTTGCTGATTTGCTTGTAGGGTAGCCATCAGTCATCACTTTCCTATGGAAATATGCAGCTTGACAGCACTTCAATGAGGCCACACGTGCGAATTAGCAAATGCAGGGCTTGTGGACATCTTCGAGCAAAAAGGACACAATATGCATGGAATGCAGAAGATCAAACTTATGAAAATCCAGCCCACAAATCCACGGTTGATGTACAACAGTCTCTTCAGATATTCGAAGGTATCAGGTCACGATCAAGATCAAGATTTTGGAAAAGAATTTCAAAATAGATTTGAGCAAACGAAATTTAAGACTGAAATTTCAGCATTGGCATTATGCCGCACATCATACCGGTAGTACTGTCCTTGTTACATCATTCTGATAGCTCTAACTTTTTCCCCAGACACCACTAACCTCTGCCCTTTATGCCAAACTGACATCCCATACTGGATTGATCTCTTTTCCTCATGCATTGATTGCATCTATTGTAGCCCCAATCAGAAAAGAGTTCTCAAATGATCAAGTTGCAAACTTGAAACCTCTATTTATCATACCGGTAGTATTGGTATGTTTTTGTCTGTAGTTAATATGTTCCACGTAATTATTAACAATTCATTTCAGTTAGCCTCATTTACGAATATGCACTTTCCTCACAAAGCTGTACTGTACATTGTTTTTGAAAATAAGTATAGCATAAACAATTTGCTTCACTCTCGTCTCATCATTAACAGTCATTTGGACAACCACCTAATTTGATGTAATACTGTATGTAACACGTCCTCTACATTTTAATAAGTTTCTAATGGCAGTGATTTCATTGGAAGGATTAAAGGTGAATGATTCCTTTAAGATTAAAGGTAATTAGATGTGGACACGAAATATTTCATTTAGCCGTCAATGAGAATTCCATGAGACTCAGGAAGCTAATGGACTTTTCAATGAGAATTCAATGGGACCCAACTACAGAAGTCTGCAGAAAGTTCATGATGCTTCAAGGACTTCAATAAGATTTTTACTAGAATCCAACAGGTGCACCTAATTAACACCAAACTTCACGAGTACACATGTACCAGAGGATTTTCAAGTTTTTCTAATACTGTAAAATTGCACCTGCATGTAATCGATGTGTACTATAGAATTCATAGCCTCAAAATACCTTAAGGATATCGTACTAGTACATACATTACATTATATTATTTAAAAGTTAATGCATTTTTGATCCTACCTACTGTATTTGCTTAAGACGTCGGGCTTCAAGGGTTACTGCTCAATGTACAGTAGTAGATGGCCAGTAGGATAATCGTTGCTCAGTTGTGTTGAATTTAAGTCTTCTGGGCACTTCTCAAGATCTCATATCTGCAAATAAAACGAGACAAGTACAGGTTAAAAATATTTCCAAGGATCAACACAAGCGTACATTACATAAAATTTACCAAAAAATCGTTATGCATCACCTGCTAATCAACCACAAACATTTCCTGCACCATGCTAGCTCACTCAAAACTATTTTTGACTGACTACAAAAATCTCAAGAATGTACACATGTAGTTCGAACTAATGGTGCCCTCATGCGGTCAAATGTGGCAATGTCCTTCACGAAAGATTTTCTGAATTCTTCAAAACAGTATTAAGAGTGCGTGCCTGCAGGCGAAAACCCTATGTGACAATAAGTCAAACTTGAATTGCCGAAATAAGCTCCAAATGGTTATTTATCGTCAATGATGGCGAAACGTTTTTGTATTTTTTTTTTTTTTTTTGTAAAATGGATTGCCTCATGACAGAATTGCTATTATGTCAAGTTCATGACATCCCAAACGCATTTTCTGACCTTGAATCACATGCATGCAAATTGTTACTCTGCACATACATGTACATGTAACTTAGTAAAAACATTGGTTCTGTAATATTTTAGTCCAAAATTTAAACTGTGCAAACAGTGCAATATAGCAATGTGTTATTAAAATTGTGCAACTTATTACTGTACATAACTTGTGGCCATTCTTCATGTAGAGTCGAAATGATATGCAAACACCATCATGTTATATAAAAAAGTTTTCTCATTTCTAAACATGTCACAACACTTTGCCTTATAACACCTTTTGTTATACAGTAGCTACCACACAGCGTATATAACTTTGCTTTAGAATTTGTGCAACTTGTTATACAATGCACATGTATAACGTCGGATACTGTAACTTATGCAGTATATCCAGTATATAGTCAAAATGTTTTAAGATTATCTTAAATAAAACTTTCTTTTCATTTTGAAACATGTTGGATAACTTTGCTTTATAACACGTTATATTATACTTTGGTCATTAGCAATAGGCACATTTGAAGAAAAATGTCTAACATTTTCTGGGGATACATGTAGTGTACATGTATATGTTCGAGCCCCCTTCATTTATTCTTAGAGTTACCAACAGAGACACTGACTTGATAATACCGATAAAATTAATCACTTTGTGTTCTGTACATGTATATACACTGTATACATGTAGCTGATTTGAGTGCAACCAACCAAAATTTCAACAAGTAAATGAGGCTCTCTTCACTGCATTTAGATGAACCTGTAAACTATTGCAACAGTCACATCAGCACAAACTCCCTTTCACATTTTAATACAAAATGTCGACACTGGTCATTTGCTTACTGGCACTGTTAGGTAGGTGTTATTCCAAACATTTCAATTGCATTTTTAGTTAATTTATGTTGCATTATTCGGTATTTGTATTAATTTCAGGATGTTGCATTTTGGCGCTTGGCCAGAGATTCACCTGTAGATGTTTTGGCACAGCTAGTACGTACTACATGCCATAATTTACTTATTAATAAAATACCATATTTTTGCCTAAATGAAACTGGGAAAATTGAACCACGTGCATATAACATGCATTCATTTAAAACGATTACTTTATACATGCAATAATGAATTTAGCATCACAACACAATTATTTCACTGAACTTGATTTGGCCTTACCGAATTAAACTTACAAAAATATAAACTTTTGAAGTTTATGTATTTGCACTGTATGTGCACAAGTACTTCGGAATAGCCCATGCATCAGCATAAGCTATGAAAAGGCCTCTCCTAATAAATAGCTCGTAAACCACAATTAATTTATTTCGGATATGAATTTACTTGATTCAACCATTTATTTGCAGAAATACACCCATATGTAACATTCAGCCATCCAAAAACTAAATGCAAGATCTTAATCAGATGCTAGGGGTAGATAAATTATAAATTTCATTGCAAGGTTAGTGAAAATAGGTAACCTCAGCAGCTATGACAGGTGCCAATCTTGTAAACAAGAGTTGGAATATAAATAATCTGTACCTTTGGAGCAGAAACAATGCTAAAGCTTATTTATAAGGAAAAATGCAATTCAAAAAGTACACTTCCGACTATCCTAAAAATTTCTTAATAATGTCTAAGACAATGAATAGAAAATAAAGAAATAAATATTGTTGCAAGATCCCAAGGATCCTAGGAAGCCAGATAAAAAATACCTTTATGTTAGTTTCTAAAATTCATTAACGAAAGAAAGCAGCATTCTCATGATAAATAATTAAAATTGACAGGATTGGATTATATTATACACAAATTATGTTCTACAATCTACATGTATTATTGATGGTACCATACAATGGTGGCGGTATACCCATACCCTTATGCCTTAATGTTAATTAGGCTCAATACAGGGAATTACAGGCATAAGGTCGGTCGTGGCCGATTTTAGGGGAAAAACATTAAACACGATTAACCAAGCTAAAGATAATATAACTTTTCAAACTTTTTAAAACACGTTATCAGAAGTAATGGACGAAAACGTTACTGTAAGCGCTATTCCATGTGTCCTCAGCATGTCCTGAACAACATAAAGCATTATAATGGCATGGTAATAACGACAGCATTAGCATTTTTCTCATTTTTCAAAAAATGTTCAAGTGGTAAACTGCGTGATTTTAACTATTTTTTATTTATTGTAGGAAGCAGATGTTGCTGAATGAAAGAAAATTTAGGGCGACAGTTTACGTCAAAAATTTAGTTTGAATCAGATGTAAACTTACTGTGCAAATAAATTGCAAACGATTAAACAATATTGTTATTATATCAAATGTTCACAAGTGAGGAGGAGGGGCATTCCATCACAAATGATGGATTCAACCAACATTTCTATTTATACATGTATATGAAAATGTTGCATAACACGACTTGACAAAGTGCATGTCAACATCTTCGCAAAAGTAACAACACTACGATATAAGGAATTTGCCCTAACTATCTCAGAACATTTTTTGCCTTCCCTGACTTACCAACTAGATAAACTGGGTTCCTTCTTGATGCATATATGTCGTGCAGCATAAAATTGCACTAAGAAGGAAGCAATTCATTTTTTTTTTTTTTTTTTTTTTTGGAGAAACAACTTGTTTTGACGTTAAACATTTCCAAAACAAGGCAGAAACATTAATCGAATGCAAGAAGTCTTGACCCAACATCAAAACCACTTTTGCGCATCAAAAGTACGCTGTGCAAAAAAATCATGTACACATTACTCTCTTTTATTAGTTGTTTAACTTTACTTCGCCAAAATCAATCATCGCCACATTATATCGTATTAATTTACAAGTAGTCTATCATCTGGTGGTGACATGCTGCAAAACACCGCGTCCAACGTTTCTTAACAAAAAAGCACAAACATTCATGGTTGCACTCATATTGCACAATTATATAAGTCCTCCCGATACGAGAATATTTAGGGGCCATTTTGAAATACATCGTCAGAATCATCAGTATTGCCGAGGTTTCGTGTAAATCAGTAACGGCCAAAACAGTATTTTCCCTTCTTATACGTGTAATTGTTAAAGTTTGTCGAAAACAGATCCTGGTCGAAAACCATATTTTCCTATTTAATAAACTACAGTAAAGCTCCGGAGCTACATTATCCGGATATTCGATTATCTGGATGTGTCCTAAAAAAATTAGGTTGATACGAACGCAGAGGTGTACATTGCAACACATTAATATCAATAATATGCTTGTTTTTGACATTGTTTCTGTGTTTATTGGATGTATGAATGTACATAACACCGTGTTTTTCCCCTGTCAAATCTGCATAACTTCATGCAAAAAGGAGTATTTCTTTAATGGATTTCAATATGTCATATATGCCCATGTATGTGTCATGTATGACCATGTATATGGCCATATATGGGGTCTTGAATGGCATATGCCCATGTATGTGCCATGTATGGGCATGTATATGGCCATATTTGGGGTCTTGAATGCAATATATGCCCAATTTATGCCACAGATACTGTAAGACCATATATGGGGTTTGGAAAGCCATATAAGTGTATGTATGGCCATGTATAAGACCATATATGGGGTCTGGAATCATGGAATGCCATATAAGACCATTTTTGAGTCATACAGTATATGGTCATGAAAAAAATTGTATCAAAAAATTGATACATATTTTGAAGAGATT
>JAQFYZ010004131.1:0-11764 GCA_034695085.1 Cylindroiulus punctatus | reverse complement strand
GCAACGTCGGGCCCTGTCAGTACCTGGATGGGTGACCGCCTGGGAATACAGGGTGCTGTTGACTGTATTTTTTTTTTTCTTAAAAGTTATCCGGTTTCAATTTAAAGATGTTGATTTGAAAATGCATATTTATATACATTTAGATTGTTTATCAGTGTAGGTTTTAATTAAACTTAAATTGATCTTATCGGCTTGTAAATGGCGCAACCATACTCATTTATGTGACGCAATTCAATTCTTGGTGACACCCCAAGGCCACACAGCTCTAGCGCAATGGTTACGCCATAGGCAGTATAAATGCTTTGCTGTTGACGGGATTTTGACTTGGTAGAGTATGTTGTGACCAAGAAAATTTGCAATTATTGCCCTGGACACACATAAATTAAAATTGCTGTTGCATTAGGTTATTGGAAACGGATTTATCCACTGCAGGTTGGCGTATTTGAGCAATCAAACCATACCTTGGTCCTTGAAATGGTTTATTTGCAAGCTTTAATCTGACGTACACTGTACATGTGCTTTTTACCAACTCACTTCAGCTGGGGTTTACAAGTACGTCACCAAGTGGTGACATGCAATAAAAAAAATCTTTCGCTGCTTAGCACTGTCTCAGCCTAAAATAGCAATTTTGAAAGAAATTTCTTGGACTAAACTTAAAATCCGCGTGTAAATATCTTGAAGAAACGTGAATTTGCTGCTACTTGTACATGATGGGGATACTCGGTTTTCGAGCGGAATTTTTTCGTTTTCATGCACCGAGCGTCCTATGACCCCTCAACTTTGGTCGGCGCCAGGGGTCAAAGGGCAAGCGCGTGTTGGAGTGATTAGCCGAATTTAGGCTGCGGTCGCCCAGCCGAATTATTGGCTACTTTTGGACGCTAATAATTCCTCAAAGTAATGATGTGTGGCCCGATGTTTAGATTAGATTTGCAGAGAGGTTAAGGGAGGGTCGCGCTGACTTAGGCCTAATTTCCTGGTGCCAGTCCACCCACCCCTCAACTTGTTGGTCCTTTCAAGTGCACGGTTTTTTCCAAGACAAACTTGAGCGCTGGCGCCACCTTGTCTGGCTCACAGCTGCGCTTCACGCACATTCCTCTTCGCCATTCAGAATGTGTTTTTGTTGCGCCATTTTGTGTCGAATCGGAGGTCAGAGGTCGGCTCGGTTTTCGCGACGCCCCCCTCCTCCCCCTCGCGCCTCGGCCCTGCTTGACCAGCCCCGAAATCATCGACACTGACCAGTCTGACCGCGCTCGGTGCTGCCATCTGGCGGAAGGAGAAGCCAGTCTCGTGTCTAAACAGGAACAACTTTGTCGGAGATAACAGTGACACAAAGTTGCAATTTAGAGCAAGTGGGGTTCTTATGGGCAGGTTCAAACTTGAAAGGTCCACTTGGTAAAAGGTTCCAAAAGTGAAATGGTGTCCAGTTGCGAGGCAAAAGCCATGTGTTCCCACGAGAGATTAGGGCAATAATGTTTTCTGTATTAATTTCAGCTAAAATACATGCGGCATCTGGTGGGTTTTAATTAATCAACTTTGAAATGGTGAACGCTGAGGCTGAAGCTCGTTGCAATAACTTGCTGTAAAGTCGGCAAGTGAGGCAAATTCACATTTCTAATGGCTCTGTGTAAGGGTAAAACCAGATACAGCTTAGTTTTCTCACATCACTGTGACTATAGTAAAACCACGAAGTGATGGAACTGGGTCAAATGTGCCGACCAATAGGGTCCACCGACTGAAGAAACATGGAAGTGCTAATCGACAAGCCACATCTCTCTGATTGGCTGCCCTTCAGTTCCATCACTTCTTGGTTCTACTATAGCTTGGCTCGAGGTGCATGCAGTATCACTGTAACAGGCGTACTAAATCAGGTAAAGGTACTGTAATACTACGTTTCCACCAAAATGAATTGTAATTAGTGTAATATAATTGCCTAGCAATCATAATACACTAATCACAATACAAAAATTGCGTGTTTCCACAGGGAACCCACATTTCACGTTGCATGACGGGATTGGGCTGTTTTTTACAGGGTGATCATTTATTTTGCATCCACAGACTTCATAGTTTCGTCTGCTACCACGTGGGCCCCTGTATGATACAACCATAAAATATGCACTAAAATAGCAACTCACTCGATTGTTCTGCAATTACAAACATATTAATCAATTTAATCGCTTCCTATGATATGCTGTACGAGCGTAGCAGACGGGAACTGTACGCTAGGGATTTGTAGGGACCGCATTGCTACACTGGCGCATGGAAAAGTTGAGTGGATACACGGCCTGACGTCACTCAATCATTGGTTCGATGCTGAATTGTGGTGTCCACCGAGAAATGAATTGTTGGTTCGGCCACCAATTGCAATTCATTATTCCGGTGGAAACGTACAGTAGTATAAGAGACTTAGATAGAACAGGGATACGCGCAGCTGCTACTTACCATGTAGATCAAAGTATCTGAAGTCAGCATGTAAAATAATGCTTTTCTAAAATTCAGCCTCTATGTGTGGTGTGTTGCATCAAACCACCCCTATATCGGTTTTCCAAAAAAGTATACCGATACTAGAGTCAATAAACGTAAATTTAATTAAGGGATTTAAGGTATGTTAAAGTCTCTAATTATGTAAACAGTTTTATGCGATGATTTACTCTGCAGACTTTATAGGTATAGTACTTTATTTGTTGCTTGTCCCCATGTTTTCTGAAAATTTTGAAAACTTGCTGTGCATGTAATCTGCGCAATTACAGAAACATGTTCTCCGTCATGATTTCTGGGTAACAATTGACTAAAAAATTGAATTCATGCACATGTAAGTTTCAGAGATCAGGTGGTCGCTCCGACAGTTTACATGGCATTTTTCTGTCAATTTCAACCACCTTGAAGGCAATGCCATTTTCTTGGCACTGCAGTGAGTTGATGGGGCCTTGCCACACACATCCAACAGGCGTTTGTTGTTGGCTGGCAATCGCCATCATGGCGTCGGTCACTCGTGGCCAGCTTGTTTTTCTTGGCCCGGCCTTCCTTGTCGGTCATAATTTTTTCCCTATCGCTTTTTCGCTCCTTTCGTTTTTTTATCCCTTTTCGGCTTCGGTGGCGCCACTGGGCTCTGGCAATGTTTAGACTTTGTCACGGTCAACCCAGTTCATGTTTTCGAAGGCCTTAAATTAATTATTATTATGTCAATTATACCGCCTTATTTCTTAATCGCTGCACCCAATGATAGCCCTAATTAACGAAGGCGACATTTTGTTGCAACTCAACTAATTGGCGCCATTTCTTGCGGAACATTATGTCACTGGCAAGTTGCGAGGGGCGCCATCTGTGCAACTGCGTGCCATGTCACGCTGTCAAACGAACCCCAGAACACATGTCGGAACGCTGGGAATGTCGAGCACTGGACGCGTTCTGGGCAACTGTTTCTCAAGATCGGCGCTGATGGACTCGTTTCTGGAGTGTGGCACGTGTTCAAATAACGACACGCACTTACATGGTGCTGTAACTCAAGTCGCCGGTGATTGGCGGGTTCGGTTCCCCTGGCGCCATGTTGGGGATCATTGCCTCCTCGTCCACGATTGTTTTTTGTCACCCCGGCGATATCCCGACACCATCTGTGGAGAATTTTTGCTACAGAACATACTGCAACAAAATGGCGTCTGCAGAGGGTTTTTACATGGAGGAAGTAGTGCCTGGGCGCCATTTCGTAAAACTTGATCAGTTCCAGGTAGCACATGGACCGAAATAGTATGTCCTTAGGATGTCATTTTTAGATGCTGTGTTCGGTTTGACGTCATAACGTCACAAATGGATGCAATTTTTTCATAATTTTTTTTTTCCAATTAAGAGCTGCTTTTAAAACATGTCCACAAAGACGCCGTTTTTTGCCCTGCTTTCAACATAAATTGATACATGTCATGTTATACTTCTTCGCAAAATAGATGCGAAAATAGGCATTCTTGAATTTTCACGTAATTAATTTTTGAATTTTTGCATCGTTAATTTTTTATAGATTTACATTAAAGCCCATTGAAAGTGATTTTTTGCAATTGAAGTTTGATAATTTTGGGCTGATATGATAATTTCAAAGGATACTGTTTTAATTCAAAGTTTTTATTGGTAGTAAGTTCCTGTGCTATATAAAATGAAAAGAAATTTCGTTTTTAGAATTTTTCCAAACTCTAGATCTCTTGTATTCCCATTCAGACGGCATGTGCTGCCATCTATCGCTCATAAAGCAAAATAAAAAGTCAAACACAGAATTATCGTTTTAATTAATATCATATGCATTTCCACAAGTTGTCAAGAGCACATCCAATAAAACGCAAGTTCCTCTTTAATGTTTCCAAAAAAAGATATTTTAATACAGTATGTTGATCAGGAAAGGAGAAATTGTGGTTCACAATTTTGTGCAGGGTGTCCCCAAAGTCACAACGCATTTTCGATGGGTCTTAACAAACGAGGAAATACTGAGAATTTTTTCCAACTCTGTTCGCCTTTTTTATAAACAAATGGGCCTTGACAGAAGTAACAACTTAGAAAAGCAAGCAAATGCAATCCTGATTCCTGAAGTTATAATTTATTCAAGAAGCTGTACTCTGAAATCGTCATGCATCATAGTCAATGTGCATATTCATCTGAAAATCTTGAAAATGTGACGTCATTTCATAGTGTCAGTTTGACATCACATGTTATCGTCACTATAACATTGTTAAACGAAAACATGTCGTATGGGATTAAAACGCCATCTACTCGATTTGGGATACCTGGGATGCAGGTGACGAGTCGATGAATCTGAGATAATGATAGCTTGCATGTACTTGGTTAGGAAACTTGAAAACCTCAACTCCTCATAGCAATTCTTCAGATTAATCAACTCTTCACTCTACTCGTTTTATCTTATGAAGTAAAGCCTTGGGCCTCCACCTGTATGGTGATTCTGTTAGGTTTATAACGCAAGATGTGACGAATTTCTCGCCATAGGTGGCGCTAGCTGCTTTCCCATTTTCCGCCATCTTTAATTTGCGCGCGTGCATTTTGAGCGACAACACGAGCGAGAAAGGTGTAATTGGGTCAGTCGGAATTTTCGGAAAATTAAAAAAAGGGAAAACAAAAGCGAAAAGATGATGCTCGCGTGTGACTGACCTCCCCGGCGGCGCCCCCTGGCGGCGACACGGACACAACGCGCTAACCTATATCGCATTATGCAACAAAAATGAACTGTTTTCTATGGCGTTTACCGGAAAAAAAAAACCAACACGGGCAAAAAAAGGCGCCAAATCATCTTTCCCAGTTCAACGCACCGAAATGTTATCGAACTGACTGGGCTGCCTCCTTCGATTAATTTGTCACGCATCTTTTATGCATATTTTGATAGCGAATTGAATTCGTGCAACCGGGTTCTGATTAGTCTAATGCACCATGTGACAGGCGCTCGGGTTTCGCGGCGCTAACGGTTTCCTCTTCCTCATCCACCTTTTTGGCTTCCCTTTTGGAATTCGAGAAGATTGACCTTTTGGACGTCAGACATGCTAATCTCAGGCGCAGGTACTCTGGCAGGTGCGCCAAAGGGGTCCACCCCCACCTTGGCGGAAACAGCGGTGGTGCATACTATATATATGAGTTCGATAAGCAAATGCATGCAATGTTTGGCACATTGCATGGCTATTTTGTTGATTTGGAGCAAAAATACGATCGCCACTACACCATGGTGACAGGCAAGCTGTAATTCAGTAACTTCAATTAAATCAACTTCAATAAAGCTCCCTTGGGACACTCACACTGCATAACACAACATGTCAATATATATACACGTACACTGTAGCAAGTTACATGTATGTTTAAAAATGAGAAGAAAAAGTTTTAAGTAACGTGGTGTTATAGCAGTTTGTGTTTGATTAATGAATGCATAGCATTTTTTATGGCTAATTGAATTGATATTTTGACGATTTAGAATTTTAGAGCAAACTTATGATCGCTATTAAACCGTGTTGATATGCAGGCCTTAACTCAACTTCAATAAAACTCACTGGATGCACGTCCGCAGTATGGTTGTGTTTCAAAATGAGAAGAAAAGGTTTTATATAACATTTTGACTAAACTGGAGTTATTTTGTATCTAACGTTATTTGACGTTGTGCGACAAATCTAAAAGCAAAGTTGTTTTATTACTTTTGCTTTAGATACATGTACATGTACATGTAAGTGTGGATGCGCCTTAATTCTTTATACATGTACATTGTATAAGTTGAATTCGTCTGTCATGTTGCAAAACACCCATGGAGCATCCTCTGCTTCAAAGACAACCTCAGGTGCTGACTGTGGATGAATTGTGGAATTGAATGTTAATTGAATTAACCTTGGCTAGGGTTATCCAACACGTTTGAAAATGAGAAACAAAAGATACATTTTTGTTCGTAAGATTTTGACTATGCCGGCCTGATCTGAGTTTCTATTATTATTATATTGCTGAGTTTGAGTATATTATTTTCTCCACAAACGTACAGTATTCTTATGCGGCTGCGGATAAGTGCAGCATTAATCAACCCAAGAGGGCGCAGCGAAGTTGAGCGCTCTTAACCTGACACAGATCACACTGCAGCTTATGAATTCCCATAACCACTGCTGAAAAAAAAATTTCCGGAAATCCCAAGTTTTTCTTCTGGGTCTCATTAGCGGATTTTGCCAGGTCCATCGGTTTAATTTTTCACCTGTTCAACCTGCCCAAATTGCAAAACTCGTAAATCTCCATGACGGGCCCAGGCCGGAAAGGGCCGACGGGGCAGTCGTTTAGGACCCAAAGTGGACGAAGAGCGTTGTAAAGCAAACAGCAGGGCCCAGGGGGTCAGTCGGTGTCCCGCTCAGGGGGGTGACGTTTGACGATGATCAGGTTGCCCAAAATGCGCTTGTGCGGGGATTAGGCGAGGTTCTTACGGAAGGTGCAGGTGTTGGCCAGACAGGCTGGCGTCTGCTGGGGTTAAAGACGCCACTTCTCACTCTTCTCCAAATTCACACGTGCGGGACCCCGGCACGCCCCCTGGCGGACGACAAGGGCAGGAATGTGCACCAATTCCGCGTGAGTTACGGGGCACCGCAGCGCCGATTCGAGCTACTTCCGGTTGTGACATGACTCCGAAGCAAAGGGTTTAATCGGGGATTGGACGTGATCGTAAATCCAGCACAAACGAGCACCACGTGACCCGATGCAGCACGTGGGTTGCGTGCCGTGGTTGAAGACCCAAAACAAAAACTCGCATTTTTCATGCTTTTCAGAAATAAGAAAAAAGTCCGAAAACCACGAATAATTTTCAACGTTATCGGTAATTTATGTCAACGTAAACACCTTTATTATTTCGGCAGTGAAGTTTGCTGCTTAACGAGCTTCGTTTTTAAACCATTTTTCCGTAATGGATGCGTTGGGGAAACAACCTTCCCGAAGTGCATCGCATTATGGGGAAATAAAACGTTAATTTACAGCTGTTTACGAATTCATAATTGCATTAATTTTGAGTGATGTGACCGTCGTCTGACATGGGAAGCGAGCGTAAACTATGCAGTAGTTGATGGGCGAAATGAAAACCTGTTTAGTAGCTCGAGAATATGTGACAGGAATTACTCATAAACTACAATGTCGAATAGTTTATAGTAACCATAAATATGAAATAAAAATGACGTTATAGCTATCAATTATAATGGTAATAATCGTAATAGTTCGCTTGATAAAGATGCACGAGCATGCATGGTCCCTACATTGTGGTTTATTAAGCAATACCATGGCTATTGAAACGCATTTCCATCGTTTTGTAACTTTTAATTTACGTGATTTCCTCAGCTTTGATAAGTGTTTTGTCACGTGACCAAGAAGGGGGTGTGACATCGATTGTTAGTAACATTAATCGTCAATCATGGTACTCTATGGCTGGAAAATAAGACCAGGTCTTACAATACTTTTGCTCCGAAATGAGCATTAGGCACAAAAAGTATGGAAACAGTTTAATAATTGCTGTTCACGAGTAAATGAAAAGGAGCACAGGTTGCTAAATACATCTGTTAATGTAATGGTTAGAATACAATGCATAGTTTGTGTCAGAATTCTGTTTTTAAAGCCTTGATTTTATTTTGCAGTTGTGTCTTAGCAGTTGTTACAAAAACTACATTATGTAATGTAAGCATTATAACAGACGTACGCCTTCTGATTTACTCGTAACAACAATTATTATACTGTTTCCATACTTGTTGTGCCTACCGTACATTTATTCACGTACATCAATCTGCGTTTATCAATTTATTAACGTTTCAATCATCGTCTTGAATAGGAAAATGCACTTTTAATTATTTTGGTGCTCAAATTTACTTTTAATTATTTTGGTTTTCAAATTTACTTTTAGCACATAAGCATGGTGATGAAAAGATGCGCGAGTCCCCTGTTCAAATATCGGCGCAGATCTCATTTCCATATTTTTGGCCAACGTTCAATACCTCCTCGCCGCTGTTTATTGATGGCTAGTGAGGAGTCCGTCCCACCACTTGTGCCGGCGTGTTGCAGGTGTGATCCAGACTGAGTGGCGACCACTGATAATGCGATTAGGCTTTTTAAGGGGGATGTACACCTTCGAAACAGCCCCTCGGAGGCGCTGATCCCCACCCGGAATCCACGCACCTGATACCCGGGCCTGACACACACCTGTCCCGTACGTGCAGTGGCTCTCTGACATTTTTTGTTGTGCTAACCCCTGTGATTCACTACACCTGGGCCACTTTCTCATTATTCTCTCACGATTAATCCTCGACAATTAGGATGCCCGCTCTGGGCACTCGTGTCCGTTTTAATGCGCAACAAATTGCTACCACTGCCCACTATGGAATTTGAGCACCTGACGGAGGTGGGTGACATTGGCCGTGCGCAGCGTTTACTTAATTTGGCCGAAATTGGGCCATTACACCGGCCAACAGTTGGTGCCCGAATCCAGGGCGAAATTGGAATCTTGGAATGTGCGGGGCATATGGCGGCCGTGGCATTCCAGAGCACTATCTGTTGGACCCCCCATGCCACGCCATATGACATAACGTGTTTGCTCAAACATATTGCAAAATACATGTACATACTGTAGCAGAAGAAGGGGAGGAAAATGCATTAAGGGCACATATAACGAAATTGATACAAGTAAATAAAAATGTTGCCAGTGGGTTGGCTTGGACAAAAGAAGGGTACAGGGTTGCTACAGGTCTTGAAGGTCCATTACAGTCATTAATGTATTCTTATTATTATTACCTTTTTGTTTGGTGCAATTTTCCCGAGCATTATTGACATGTGTAATTTACTGTTATTTTTCCTTCCTTTTTGTTTCTACATGTTGTTCCTGAGTTCGAATCTCAGCAAAACAAACTTGTGGGTTTTTTCCGACCCTTCTCCGCCTTGTGGCGCCATCTGTTGGACAAATATTGAAAGTAGCAAATCATCACCGTCAAACGCTCGATTATTTAGTCAGAAGGTTATTGTTGACCAAAATTACTTGTCACACTGTTTGTCAGAAAGTACCTTATTTTTTGGTCAGTTTTGGTCAAATATTCATTAAATCACTTTAAATTACCATAAAATAACTAATTTAATAATTCAGAAATAAAGACTTTTTAAGACTCGACCGTTTTAGAAAACACACTGAATTCCAGCGCCCTCTGCATGCTGGCACTCCTTGTGAACCAAGTACATATACATGTAAATTAATTAAGTTTAAAAAAATGTAGGAGTGCTACATTTTAACCCCAAAAATTGGTTCTTATAACTAACAGTTTTTTAAATTATTTTTTGCAAAGAGGGTAGGATCCCCCAAAAAAATTGTAAAATGTAGTTTTCAGCTCTAAATTCAAAACTGGATTGGAGTACCATTATGGTTAAATGAACACATGTTTAAGTCCTTGAAACGTCATTGATTCTGACAAGTTTAAAAGTATACAAATAATACAAGCATGCAAGTGGGCTAGCTCTACACTGTATTTAATTTTGTTATACAACTTGTATATGGGATCGAAGGATCTGCAAAATCCATGAAGTCAACAGTTCACATTTTTTTAAGAGCTGGTCATCCCTCACATGACTTGACTCAAGTCTGCATTTTTAATCCAATTCAAGTCAATTCTCAGGATTCTATAGTAGGGTTCATCCAGTGTGCATGAGATGCAGGGGTTAATTGGGATGATTGTTAATTATAGAAGTTATAGTGGCACAGACTACTGGCACTGGTCAGTATACCCCTTGGGTGAAGTTGATGGCTTCTGAAAAGTCTGCACTTTTTGCGAACTATTCCAGTATGGAAATGAGCCGGGATAGTTGCAAAACGATTAGGCTTTTCGGCTGTATTGTTTTATCTCATTCCGGAGAAAATTGAATCTTTTTTTTATCCCTCAGCGTTTTTTAATGTAGGCCAACGTTTTGATTAAATAAAGCAGACTGCGCAGCAATTACTTAGCGTATTGTGTAGTCAAAATTTACTCGCTCGAAACACCTGGAATCAAGCTCGCAACTTTTAATTGTTTATTCAAGATGGAACTTAGGATAATGGCAGAACGGAGGCCCAATTACTCAAAGATGCTCTAAACAAAACAACACCTGTACAGGAGTGGACGAGGAAGGGTTGATGCAGCAGGAAAACCATTAGTTCTTTGCAAAACATTAATTTTGGGAATTCTTGACTTCACTAGGGTCAACTAAGGTTGGAAAAGCTGAGATTTCTGCATCAAAATGGCGTCTTAATGGGATTTCTAATGGGATATCAACCAGTCAGTTGCACGTTTATCGATCTTGGATAAGCAGAAGTTGAAAACAACCGAATTGCTAGAAGTCTTAATTTGGGAAATATGTTTGGGGAATGTATCCATCTCGTCACTCCAAACTCATTAGATGTTTTCATATGTGGCGGCTGTGACTCGGGGTCGTCCTGAGGGGACCCTCAAGTAAACATCTGCAGCTTTAGAAGCTAAATGGACATGTTGAGGAAAAACAGAAGCCTATGTGCTCCAAGTGTTGGTATGTACAGCATGCACCGACCGAAATAACCCACAAACATATGATGGCATTCTAAGTCGGTTTTTTGAAGGACCTCATCGTGTACCGTTCCATATGCTATAAGCATCCACGGAATAGCTTGTAAAACTGCATATGGCATATGCACTGCTCTAAATGTGCACAAAATGTATTTTATTGCATAGAAGAAGCATAATTCACTTCTCCAAATGTGCACAAAATGCATTTTATTCCATAAAATCAGCATATGCACTGCTCCAAATGAGCACAAAATGTATTTTATCCCATAAAATCAGCATATGCACTGCTCCAATTGTGCACAAAATGTATTTTATTCCATAAAATCAGCCTATGCACTGCTTCAAATGTGCACAAAATTATTTTTATCCCATAAAATCAGCATATGCACTGCTCCAAATGTGCACAAAATGTATTTTATTCCATAAAATCAGCCTATGCACTGCTTCAAATGTGCACAAAATTATTTTTATTTCATAACATCAGCATATGCACTGCACCAAATGTGCATAAAATGTATTTTATTCCATAAAATCAGCATATGCACTGCTTCAAATGTACACAAAATGTATTTTATTCCATAAAATGAACATAATGCACAGCTCCAAATAAGCACAACATGTAATTTATTACATAAAATCAGCATATGCACTGCTCCAAATGTGCATAAAATGTATTTTATTCCATAAAATCAGCATATGCACTGCTTCAAATGTACACAAAATGTATTTTA
>JAQFYZ010004130.1:0-11768 GCA_034695085.1 Cylindroiulus punctatus | reverse complement strand
AAATACATTTCAAAATGCATTTCAAATACATTTTGCAAATTGAAATGCATTGCACAATGCATTTAAAATGCATTTTCCTTGGATATGGGAAGCTCTGTCCACTTGTAATATTTGTCTAATTTCGGAGTTAATTTTTTCTTAATTTTCTCTAAAGACAGAAAATTAGAAGAAAATTACGAGTAGAGGCTCTACTACTGTTCTACTTCCGAACAATCATATCGCAGCATTGAACAAATTAAGAAAATTATTGCGGAGTTACAGCCAGTGTTGCCAGATACTGCATGAATTTACTGGGGATTTTCTGGCGGCGCTTTTGCTAATAGACAACTTTTCCTGCACTTTCTTCCTCCTTGGTGGCGCTGATCATACATGAGAAAATTAAGAGATTGGCATGTGGGTAGGGTCGGAAAATTAGCAAAGCCAAGTTAAGACCAAAATTAAACCAAAAAAATTTCAAGTGGACAGGAAGCTAGAGATGCAACAGCAACATCAATGAATATTACTATTTTATATATTATTATATACAATGAATACCTTTATCCATTTGGCGATAGAAGTTTTCTTATGTTTGAATTGGTTGCCCTAAATAGTAAAATTTCATATTTTAAAAGCTTCTTGAAGGCCCTCAACTGGATATCAGACTTAAAAAATTACTCACGTTGACATTATCAGACGCACTCTGCTTATTGGATAAGAAAAAATCTATCACTTTTGCCCGAAACCCTTTGCCTCCACTGTCTTCAGTTTTCACTGCTTCTTGGTTCACTTTAACAAAGTCATGATGTTTACCACGGGATGATTCGGATGATTCAGTATTATGTTTATACTGCTTCTGGTGATGTTTGTTTCGTTGACTTTCTGGACTATTGGTTAGACCCGTTCTGTAAAGCTTTGTGATGACAAAAAATAAATCAAAATGATGAACCCAGGGAACTTAGTATTATAGATCCTTTATGCTGCTACACTGGGGGATCCTCTAGGCTCCATATACCACATCACAGATTTCAAAGCTGATTTTAAATGTCACCGTTGAAAAGGTGTCACTGATTTTACATATGTAAAACATTGTACCTCTAGAAAGGTGCCATCTAAAATCAGTTTTGAAATCTGTGAAGTGCTATATGGAACCTCGTGACATCCCCCGTTAAAAAGGTGCCGCTGATTTTACATGGTACTTCTAGAAAGGTGCCATTTAAATTTAGTTTTCAAGTCTGTGAAGTGATATGGAACCTCAAGAGGTTCCCCGGTGTAGCAGCCTAAAGGTTCTATTGTACCCATGTTTTTGTAAGAGTGTATACATTATTTGAAGATTGTGTTAATATGGCATGCTATGTATCCCAAAATTGTACATTTAATTATTATGTTAATTAAATAATAAATTAAATTGATTAAGTATTTTACTTAAATCATCTTAATTGATTAAATTAAGATGATTAAATCCTCAAGATGTTCTGAAATAATTTCATTTAATGTTTTCATCTGCATAATTTCGATGCATTTCTACAAATTTGGAGGGAATTGTGAGTCTAGTTCTACAAAATGGTATATTGAAACTGCATTTTGATTTATTTATATTAACGATAAATTTTTAAATAATAATATAGATACATAATATATGATATCTGATATACATGTATATATAAATAAATCAAAATGCAGTTTCAATGTACCATTAATAATGAATAATATCTCATATTAACATTATTCCTTATTATATATTCAATATAATTATTAGATATATAATGTATAATGAATATAATAACATCATTTAATGCATCTGTCACGAAAACCTTACCTTTTCATCCTCCTTATGGGTTCTTGTTGGCCCATCTCCGACCCAGACATTATGCTCGGGGTATGTCTCGTATTTCCTTTCTTCATAAGTTGACTCGTTATAATTTTCCTGGATTTTCGTTGAGCGATTAGTCCAGTCATCTCCAGGTCTATAATCCTTTCTCCTTGTTGTAGAGGGAACAGGCCAGTCATCGCTATAATCTCCCGTTGTTGATGGCTTTCCAGTTGTTTCTAGGTTTTTTCCAACTTTAGCAGGGGATTTTTCTTCTAAAATGCCATGTGTCTTGCAGCAAACCTTGCAAATCTTCTCATCCAAGCTGTTTTCAAACGTGCAGTGTCCGCAAGTCCATGACCCATCACTGGAATCGGTGTTCGGTCCTTCATCACCAGCATCTTTACCCTTCGGACATGGAACATTTGGACTATTTAAAGAAGGGGGATTCCTTTGCTGCTTGCTTCCTGGATAAATTGAACTGGACGGATTATGGACCAAGCATTGGAGGGCAGGAATCAAACGACCTTTGACATCAGGGCCTATCCATTGCTGCAGACACCCACAAGGATACGTCGGATATTGTATGGAACATAGGGCAGTCACTTGGTGCTCATCAATCAACGAATTCGGCTAAATCAAAAAAATGTATTGTTTTAATATTTTGGCTTTCAGACGTATTTCTGTGTAAAACAGTATCGGGAAGTTGAAAGACTTCCAGAAACGCGTTATTAATTGGTTATTTCACAAGGCTTAACTTTACAAATACATATCGATTATCGTCACAAGGACATTATAACTTCCCTGTTGATTTTGATATAGTATTCCAGGGTGAAGCCTTTGTCGTCGTTGTACAACAGCTATTTTGAAAACTAGACAGTTTACCAATTTTTTTTGAACATATGTCTGTTAAACACGCTGGAAGTCACATTATACTCACTAAAGTCTGGAAAAACTCCTTGTTCACTGACTTCTCCCCAGACTTCACTTACATCAATCGTATGACTTCAGTCCAAACTCATTAACTTTAGTTAAACTTGGATAATGTGCATTGATGTCCTTGAAATATCATTGATGTCCCATTGCACTGATTACATGCGTCTTTGAAGTCACATTATATTCACTAAAGTCATGAAGTCTGACAAAAAACCCTGTTCAGTGACTTCAGCCTGCCCTATAGACTTCAATTACGTCATTAATTCAGTCCAAACTAATTAACTTTAGCCAAACTTTGATAACTTCAGAGGGACGTCATTCAACAAGCACAATTTGCAGACCCCTCGACCTTAAATGTTCAGAAAAATGTATGGGCCCAGAACTTATAATGGACCAACTTCAAATCATGAGGCACTGCTATTCCTTTAATTGTGAATCCCTCAACTCATTGATGTGTTTCATTTGACCACCAACCAACAGGTTGATGCAGCTGCAACTTCAAGTCATCTAAAAATTCTTCCACACCTTATCCACTGATAACCCTGTCACTATGATGGGCATGTAAACCTTATCGAAAACTAATGCATTTACCTTTTCTTCAGCTGATTGTGTCTTTTTCTCATCAAGGCTAACGAAAGTCCATGGTTTTCTTTTGTGGTTCAAACGTCTATGATGACTATGGTACATGCCATCACATTCCTCACAAAACAGCAAATTGGAGCAATCATCGCATTCCACAGTAAGGGAGGAGCCATCACACAGGTGGCATTTTGGCTTCGTTGAATCCGAAGGTGTTTCATTGTCTCCATCCATTTTGTTGACATCTATTTGACACAAATTGACACGCACTAGTACATTCCACATAAAATGCCTGCATGGAAAGTCATTTAATCGTATGCACTGTAACGAACAGCATGCATTTTAAAATGGCGTAAATATGACAAGTTCAGGGGTGTTTGTCTGTGGCCTTATCAAATTGTATTCAGAAAACGATATGAGGATAATATAGATTCCAACGAGGAACTGAGCGATACCTTATCATCTACTATAAATATACGGGAATATTACCGTTGTTCTGGTGAAATAAACACGCATTTTGTTAAGTGTGAATAAATTCAAGTGTCTTGACATTGGGAAATTGTAATTTACTTTAGGGTCAAAGGATCTGATCCACGTAATATACACCGATTTACTAAAAAGTTACGTGTAAATAAGTTATTTCGACATGTTATTCCAACTGTATTTCACAACAATATCTCAATGTTTGTAACAATCACTTCTTGGACCAACATCCCACATGATGTGGGGTTATATTTGAAAATAAAAAGATACATGTACATTTGAGAAAATGCACTGAAAATTTGTCTGAAAAGTGCATCTGAAAAAATCATGAATTGGAAATTTTGGTATTTTTATTAATATGTCTACAGTATTATAATAAGATGTATGTTCCCCAAATGCAGAAGATTTTGAATTGTCGTGAAAATATCCCAGATGAAATATATTATCAAAAACATTTCTCAAAAGAATATAATGCTAATTAATATATTCTTAATTAAAGTAAAAATGTTTTTATTGAAATGTAATTTTGCTAAGTTTGTTTTCACTATAGACATACACAAACGAATGGCAAAAGAATACCTCAAAATACATTTTTATGACTTAAATTATTATCGAATATATCATGCAATATATCCCCTCAGCATGAGGGATGTACATGTATTCATTTCTGACACCATACTATTAGTTTATTCACATGCACACATTAAACCTATATGGAGGCTGGAAGAACCTTCGGGGCGGAATTGGCACGGACTGCTGACCTTGGTATGGAAAAACAGAAAGTACAGATGCACTCCGGCGTTGTCGGAATCAAGGTTTTGGGATATGGTTATAGTTATTCGTGATTATCTTGTTCATATCATCCATGCTAAGCTAGCAGCCTGTGCCAACCCCGCCCCGAAGGTTTATCCAGCCTCCACGTGAAGAGCCTGGTTGTTGCAATGTTTAATATTAACATGGACAAACAATATCTTAATAATGCAACTGAAATGCAGATTCCCAATTTCATAATTGTTTAAAATATTAAATAAATTTCTTTGAAGAAAAGCTGTATGTAATTTCCAAAATAGTGACCTTGTCTAACACTTATTAACTTTTCTCAAATTGTTTTCATTCATTTGCACCATTGAGACAAAGACAGACCAATTTATGGATAATATGAAGCAACTTGCACTATATCGAATAAACTTGTTTTGTTGGAAGTTTTTTCACTTGACAAGTTTGATGATGAACGTAATGTTTGGTAATACGAGCATATAATATAAGTTTTTGCACTCACTTATCATTCTTCGTCTTCACAGCCAATTTCTATTCCGTTGACTATTGTGTCTTGTCATATATTCAAAGTACCTCCTGAGGTATTATTATAACTAGTGAGATATCTGTCGACAAACGCTATGCCAATCATCTTGGTATCACAGCTACCTTACGACTACAATAATAAAATTTCATATATTTAGTGTTTGATGTTATCGCAGTTCGATCAGTAGCATTTTAATCAACGTTGATTGTTAAATTCATTGTCACGATGATACCTTATCCCAAATCAAAAAGTAGGGAAGTATACACTAATTAATTGAATACCAGTGCAAGTATCAAGTTTACATGCACTTCGCCATAGGCACAATGAGAAAGTGGGCTTCCCCTAACTGCTCGTTTGAAGGCATAAGAAGGTTTTATGCTATAAATGTTGCTATAAGGGATATCAATGATGATATTCCACTATGTTTTGATAACATACAGTGTTTGCAAACAAGATGAGGAACCCAAAATGTAGAAAATGTTCCACTTTTATGTTTAGTTTTGTCTGCGTCGATTTTTTTTTTGATTTTTATAACTTATGAATAACTGATATGTTACTTCCTATTAGTATGATCTCACAGACTTATGACAGATAACATATCTTGTATATACCCGTTGTAAGACACCGTATTACGCAACAAATCATTTATTGAAAATGTGGAATGTGCCAAATTGGGCTCAACATTTGCTGTTCATTGTTCAACATTCGTGCAGGTTGCAAGTACGATAATAATATAGTCAAACTGAATTTGCATTTCAAAATTGGGCAAAGAAAGTGAGGAAAATGTTGGTTATTGAAAACTGCATATGTATTTCTTATAAGTCTTACAGACCATTGCTCGCAATCATCTGGCCTATTTTAACACTTTCTAAGATTTTCTTTTTCTGATCAATTGTTGATAAGCAACTTCAACGTTTCCTTCACTGGCCAACAAAGCTTCCAATATCCTGTCAGGTGGGAATTTCCCACGTTTTTGGAGTGTGGTAAACTGTTTAGAAAGAAAACGTGATTGGTAAAAATTACAAATATTTTTATAAAAGCCAATAAACACCAAACTGTTACTCTACATTTCTCAGACAACTGTTAAAATAAATTAGCATGTCACATAAACGTGCATTATTTTTGTAATTTATGTTTAAAAGGAAAACACGGCGTCTGCTCGAAATGTCGCCAGCATGTTATGACGTTACTGAGTTGATACCATGTGCATGATCATAGATCAATTCCTATTAACTGTTGCCAAGACGTTTGTGGTCAGTCTTGGGAAATGGAAGGCGTCCTAGGTGGTGCTGACCTATTTGTTTATGGGGATGGGGATCACCCAGTAAGCAACTTAATTACTATCGACCAAAAAAATGTTTTAGACAAATGTTGCTTATTTTTGTGTGAAATACGATTCTGTATGCAAAATGGTTGGTTGCCATTAAAAAATGGAGTTGACCTTTAAATCACCTAATGTGACCTTTGCTTCATGTCTTTGGAAATAGTGGACAAATCAAAAAATGTTTTCGATTTATGTTTTTTATTTTGTTGTGCAGAATAAGATTATTAAAGTTATCAAAACTCACCAACTTGACTAGTCTGTAATTAACGATTAATTCCATCAATTCCTTTTTTACATAGTCACAATTAAGCACGAATGCCATGCAACTAACCCTCTAAAAAACTAACATTTGTCTAAAACAAGTTTTTGTAAAATGTCTAGTTTTCAAAATACGTTTTGTATCACGTATAAAGGCTGTTTTGACATGTTAAACAAGTAAAAACAAGTTATTTGCAACTGGGACTTTCATGACCATTCAATTTGAACCATTGCCAATCTATCTCTGAGCTTGAAAGGTTTAAAACCAACCAACCCGGTTATGAACCAACAACGCATAGAGGAAAACGTGATCTTACGCCTTTTTGCCTTTGTTCTACGCACTCCATCACTGCATTTTTACGGTTTCCATAATGTTTATACAATGCCTTCTTAGCTTCTGCTGCAGATAGGATCCCTGTCTTTATGCCACGTTGATAGCCATATGAGCTGGTCAACTGGATGACGTCATTAATCAATTCCTGCCAGTTATCCTGCAGCCACTGAACTGCGTTCTTGGAGCCACACAAATTCACAGCTACTTCCAGATCAGCTCGACTGTAACCACATTTCTTAGCTTCCTTCAAAGCACCAACATTGTTTTTCAGCATTCTGAAACCAGTACTTGAAAAATGTGAGCTCTTTATGAGCAAATCGACTTTTCCAAAATACCTTTATCCAATTGTCCAGTTTATTTTCATTTTGATTCGATGTGGCTTTCTGGGATGTTTTCCCTGACTCCACATTGTGCTCTCCATCGTGGCCTTCCTGAAAATGAAAGGACACAAATAGACCTGAGATGACCCATTTCATATAAATTGAGAAGTGTGATGAGTTGATGAGTCTGAGGAATACCTGTGAGGAGTTGAGGCTTCCACGTCATGAGAAATAAAATTTAACTTGGTTAGGAACTTGAAAACCTGGAATCTGCACAGTTATTTTTCAAATTCATCAATTGGTCACACTCCTCATTTTTGATGACATTGGGGGCTGATATAGGCCTACTCGTGAAATTGATTTTGCAGATTTCAATGCATCTGGTTTTAGATTTTGCATTAACACAGGTGAATTTAGATTTAGCAATAGGAGTTAAAAACATTCAACATGTGCCTTAGCATTGAATAAAACAACCTTCATTCTGCATAAGAAATCAAGTATACTTAACAGAAGTGAAGGTCGCAATCAGATTTACATAGTGCATGCTTCAAAAAGTGAGGCAGAAATAATTCGACTATAAATACTTCTGTCTTTCAGATGAAAAACGTGGGATTTGAGAAATTTCCTTATTTTGAAATAAATAATCTGAAGTAATGGCTTTCTATATTTCTCTATTTTACTATTGTGCTGCTAACCGTCATCTCACCTTGAATTTGTCAGAGAATAATAAATCTTTGACGATACTGCCGCTTACTTTCATAGGATGGTAGATGATTGAACACAGGAATGACAGAAGCATGTACAACCTGAATGAACCAAGGTATAAATACAGCCTGTATAAACCAGGGTATAAACTTGCCAACGGTAAGGGTGATAAAGTGGACAGGATATTCCTGTTGGCAACTACGCCTTTAGGCTCCACAGAAATTTCTTTAAATTTCGAAGTGTCTTTCTTGAGTACATTGTCCTTTTCTTTAGGATTCTTTTGTTCAGCAATGTGCTCAAATCCACGAATTCGTTCACTGACAGGTTGGCCAAATAAACAGTTTGGCAATACCTAAAATACAAGAATAACAAAAGGTATTTATGGTTGTCAGTGTGAATCAACGTTATGTCATGCTCAGGGTTACAATATGTCCAAACAATTTTCGCATTTTATGCTAATTGTATTGTTTGCATGAATAGTTTCTTCAAATGAATTTTTTAATGCATCCATATTTATGCTAAATGTATTGTTTGTATAAGTAGGCTCTTTCAAATCAATTTTTTTAATTTATGCATTCACCATGTTTCCATATGGGCTAACATTTACTTACATATGGTGCTTCCGACGTTCTTTTTATGCTAATTTTACTGTTTTCATAACAATTTGCATCCCCAAGCTGACAATAATTCCGTTCTGTTGAAATTTAGCAATGTGTAGGATCATGTTAGCAAACAATAAGCTTATGTCCAGCTATAAAATTAATTTTCTGAGTGATCGTTATAGAAAGGCTTCTACACTTGAGAACTGTTGAGCTAGCTTAAACGGGCTGTCCAACGTATACATGTAGCTCAGACAAGGGCATTTGCATAACAATTTTCATCCCCTAGCGGACTATTATTCTGTTGAAATTTAGCAATGTGTAAATGAAAATTATGTTACCAAACAAAACAATTATTGGTGTCCGAAATATTGGTGTCAGAAATAATGACAATTTTCTGAGTGGTCGTTATAGAAAGGATTCTACGCTCGGAAACTGTTGAACTACATTTAGTTTAAATGGGCTTGCCAACTAAGCTCAGAAAGGCACCAGTTCGGCAGCGTCCAAAGTGTACAACGAAACCTGTCTATAGCGACCACTCTCCAACCTAGGACAATGTTCATGCACTGACTTTACTTAAGAAATGTAAAACATGTTAAAAAACTTTTTCAAGTGTCAAGTGGATGTTTCCTTACCACTGGAGATATCGTTTCTTTTCTATTCTGTTGGTGACAGCATAATATGCATCATTTTTTTTAGATGTTTTAGATTTTAGGTGAATCTAATATCAGCTACTTTACTCACATTTTCTGCTTCCTTCATTTTCATATCACTGCTAGTGCTAGCGCCATCTTGGGGCTTATTCTTCAAAATCGATTTTGGGGCAGTTCTTGAGGGCGGTGACGATGGAGAAAACTTTCTTCTGGGTTCATCCACATCTTTCCTTCTTCTGGGTTCATCCACATCTTTCCTTCTTCTGGTTTCATCCACATCTTTCTTTCTTTCCAAACCTGGTCCTTCCTTTATATAATTCTCTAGAGTGGTGTGTTGCACATTGGGTAACCCGTGTGTTTTGCAGCACATTTCACAAATACGTGTTTTAGAAATATTGACGAACGTGCAGTGTTCGCAAACCCAAGTTCCATCGTTTGTGGAAAATTCGTTTTCTAAAGAATTTTGGTAGTGTTGTCCATGTAATATTTTTGGTTGGAGAATCGTGGTATCATCCTTCGGTGACACTGTGGGTGTGACGGGTGCGGATGTGTCAGATGTGCGGGGGCCAAAACTTGAGCTTGCCTGCACAATAAAGAACAGTATAAAAACTGAAGCATTTTTCAAACATCCCTGCAAAAAATGAATTCCAAAAAGTATCATCAAAGTACAATTATTTTTTTCATGCAATGTCATTAATGCCAGAAAACTACCATTATTGACAATGTAATGGCACTTTTATGGCAGAAAGTAGCTTCTTATGAAACACTTTACTGCAGAAAAATGACACCTTCTGCCATTAAAGTGCAATTACAATACAATCATGAAGTCACGTAAATTTAATGTGTAATTTTTAAGTGTAACATGTTTTACGCAACACCTGGAATCGTGCCGTTTAATCAAACTAATCTCTTGCTAGCTCGCAAAGCAATTACCCAAAACTGGTGTTAATAAGACATTAAATTTCTTATGTGAATGACTTTCATAAATGTGCACCCACTGAAGAGTTCAATATCCATGTCTTTAATGTTAAATTTTTTGGAACATATACGTTTGGCTCTAAATATAACTGCAAGATAAATTGTTGACATGTGGAAGAGCATGTCACTCATTGTATAATTTGTTTTTAATCGTTTAACTTAAGCTTATTATTTACGAAATAAAGTTGGAACATTGACAGCAAACTTCGCAATGGGTAACATGTTATTCCACATGTCAATAATTTATCTTGAAGCTAGATTTAATGCCGAAAATATGATACAATGAATTTTACATAAGAGACATTTATAGTGAACTTTTCAAGGGGTGCACGTGCACAACGAAAGCCATGCACAATTGCATATACACAATTTTAAGTTGTATTTCGACCATTTCTGAGAAATTGATTTGGGCGATAGCAATATGGGTTTGCTTGATTCAATGGCACAATTCCCGGTGTTGTGCAAATATGTTAAACGTGAAAATAAGACGGTAATATCACGTGATTTCATGATTGTATTGTAATTGCACTTCAACCGCCCTTTTATGGCAGAAAGTGCCATTTTTCTGCAGTAAAGTCAGTTTTATAAAGATTGTAGTTTCTGCCATAAAAGTGCCAGTAAAGTTCTATTAATGGAACTTTGCTTCCATTGGTGACAAAATAATTGCACTTTAATTGTAGTTTTGAAGTATTTTTTGCTGCGATGTGCTTTTGGATAACAGTTGAAACCATACCTGTCGTGCAAGCCTTGGTGAGTAACTTCTGTCTTGAGGGTCAAAAGTTTCTAAACTGCCTAATCCAATCTTCGTCCTTGTGTGGTGTTGTCGGCGCGGATGGTTATGAAACTGACCATCACATGTGACGCAAAATGACAACCTTAAACACCCATCACATGTAATGGTAGGGGAGGAGCTGCTGCAAAGATGGCATCTAAGCTGTTGGGACGTTCCCAAAGCAGAAAACTTGGTATCGTCCATGTCATGATAAACTGCAAGCAAACATTGGAATGGAATGGATTGCATGGTGAAGGTTGTCTTCATTACAGTGTTATTACAAAATAGTCATCAGGTTTCAATCATCTGTATTTAAATCAGTAATGCTTTGATTGACATAGCATATGCCAATCATACTACAATCATATCATGTTTGACACACTAAACGAACAAGAAATTGTCCACATTTTATGACTACAAATGTCAAATGTGTTCTCCTCATGTAGCAGAACACAAGTTCAATGAATATGGACCAAAAGGTCATAACGACATCAAAGTAAAGGCAACACCTATTTACTAATCATGACAAATTATTAAAACGCATGATTGAACGTTTTAATGTCAATGTGAATTTGAATGTATCCCCATGGAATGTTCCATACATGTCAATTTTGTATGTAATATAGTCCTATTAATGCTAACGGTTATGTTCTTAAAGTGAAAATACACTGCAAACTAAAACATCTTATTTTAAGATGCATTAGCAACTGTATTCGTTGTCCCCCGAATTCAGATGAA
>JAQFYZ010004129.1:0-11770 GCA_034695085.1 Cylindroiulus punctatus | reverse complement strand
CAGGAAAGGAGGGTTTGTGTCTCGAATTTTATGGAGGCTGTCCCCAAAGTCACAACGCCACTTGTGATGAGCCTTAACGTCCCCACGGGATCTGAGGTTAATTGGCCTCAATGGTCGATCCCCTTTACACGTAAATCAATGCGCTCGAACTGTTCAGTTCACAAACATCCGAACGAGAGTGAGCAGGTTGCGAGGCGTGCAAAACGAAATCCAAGAGTTCGTTCACCTCGTTCTAGAAAAAGTGAGGTCGCGCCGCCATTGAATGGCGCTCAGAACAGAAGGAGAGAAAGGCAACGGAACACGGACGGGGTCAAATCCCTCTCCTGCCGGCAGCGCTGCTATCTATTACGCATTGTTAAGCGCCTTATTAATGCCATATTTGATAAAGCCAACAAATAGTTTTATGCCCCAGTTTTTTTTCTTTCCCAGCAAATTCATCGAGTGCGCCATTGACAAATTCGATCCGCTCGGAAGCCGTGCCGGATCGGTCAAAATGGCGTAGACGCCAATTTCCATTGTGGCTAACGAGGAGCAGGTGCTACACGTGTGTTTATTTGTACTACAGGTGTTACAGAACCCGGGGGTCGGGGCGTCCGCTAGGGGGCAGCACCGACGAACGGGTCAACGACCCCGGCTCACCACCGAGTTGAAGTTGATGGTCGCCCAACCAGAGCTACCAAACGTAATTTGTTTTTCGAATTAAAAACGTTTGAAATGGAAAGCCCATGTTCTAGTCAACTTTATCGAAGGTGCATCATCGGTGACTCAAGTTCGCCACCTGACATTGTCATAAACAAAACTTGTTTTTCAATAGAGAAAGCATCGATTTGAACTTGGTATTTTGACAAAAATTTTGGGGTAGATCAACGAACATCGAATGATAAGATTCCAACAAAGATTAAACAATTTAGTAGATGATCTCAAAAAGTTGAGGACTACTACAGGGTTTATACTCAAATTTACAAAATCATTTCCCTGACTTTCCCTGACAACCCAAGTAAATTTCCCCGACTTATAAATCGTGCAGAAATTTTTTTTAAACCTGCTCATGAGAAAAATATAATGTTTATTAATATCAACTTTTGGAAATGGTCAGCAGAAATCTCAAAATAATTAATAAACATGCAAAAAATTATTTTTTGGGTATTTTTTGGGATGGAATTTACTTTTCAATTTTATTTTGTTGAAAAAACGTACGTAGTTTTCCCTGACTCTCCCTAACCATTTTGCTCTTCCCTGACTTTCCCTGACTTTCCAGGTGCGTATGAACCCTGTTGTTGTTTTTCATTGGAGAAAGCATGTGAACTTGGTATTTTGACAACAATTATTTTTGGGCAGGTGAACGACTATCGAATGATAAGATTCCAACAAAGATTAAACAATTTAGTAGATGATCTGAAATAAAAAGTTGAGGACTACTAACGAGTAACAGGCCCCATTGGGGATTGGTTTTCTAAAGAATATTTTCTGCCCAGTTAGTTATAACAAAATTTGACCAAACGATGCGAGTTGACATTTCCACGTTAGCAAAATGTATATGCGATGGTATGGAACAATCCGGGCAACACACTTATCGACAATGGTGTTACATAGTGCGGACCCACCTGAAGGTGTTTTTGAAAACCGCCCAAAGAATGGCTCGTGCACTACATTCAATTTGGCAAAGCCGCAATCAGAGAGTAATTGCGATGCCGGGGCAGGTACCGGAAACTATAGGCGGCGGGGCAGGTCGCGTGCGTTCGAATAGGAGGAAAAACTGTGGAAAAAAAAAGTCGAGAAAGCAGCCTGTATTCTGTAGAGGACGAGAGAGTTCAACGAACCCTCTCGTTTTGGGGGTCTCTTTTTTACCCTCCTTTCTCCATCTGCTCGTTCCAAGGTGAGGCGAGCTCGAAGGAAAGCGGAGGAAAAAAACAGACCCTCTTCGTTTCTCAATGAAAGAATTTTTTCTGGAAATCAAAAAAAATGGGAAAGGGCCTGCGTGCAGGGCTTAGGGACAGGAAGGGAAAAAAATTCTGTCACCAAAAAACCCACCCTGCCCCTCTCCACAAAAGGTTGCGAAGCAGCTGCCGCGTCGTGGGATATGGCATTTCCGGGTTATAATATTACACCTTTTTGGGCGACCACCACCTCCCTCCCTGATCAATACTTATTTTTTTTTGCTGTTTTTTGCTCTCTCGAAAGAATACGGCACCGACGTTAACGAGGCAGTCTCACCCCACGATTTTCGCCGACTCATTGTTATTCAGAAATCTGGAGCGTCTGAGCTCCCAATATTCAAAGACCATCCATTTATAAAAAAATAATTGAAGGCTTGAATTTCAATTGAACGTGTCAAACGTATGTTTGTGAGATAAAAAAAAAATGCTGCGACATACCGCCGTAGCTTATGATGACGTTTATTTGATAGGTTGTACATCGAGTATGGCAGAAACTGAGGGTGCGCCATTGAATATTGTTAGACTTCGTTTTTGGGTTTATAGCTAACGCTGTATAAATTTGCTATGTATTGTATTTTTTTTAAATTTTTTTAAAAAAATATATACATTTTTTGCCTATTTTATACACTTTTGTTTTGACCCTTGAGCCTTTTGAAATTCAAGTCTTCTACTCGGCTAATGCTAAATGCGAAAATAAGACGCCACAGAACAATATGCATTACTTTAACAATTTAAGTTTAGTTGTAAGAACGTGGAAATTAGGAGTTCGACCCTACACCCTTCTTGTCCAACAAAGCTCGCATTTACGGCTCACTTACGCAATTAAGCAACTGTTTTCGAGGCATAAAGGGTTAGCCATAATACCGGGTGCAGGTTTGCATTATCAGCAGTCCATTCTTCGCCCGATTTCCATTTCTGACACGCATTCCCTTTCACGCAAAAAACGAAAATCACGCTTTCCATTCTAGTTTTCAAACCACCGAAAGAGGTCAAACACGTGTGGCCGAAAAAAAAAAAAAAAAAAATGCGGGGCACTCCAGCTAAGTTTACCCCCAATTCGGGTGCATTTTCCCACACGTCTTTAGATGGAGCGCGACCACCAGGTGCGTTAAAAAAGGGGGAAATTTCGTTCGCATTCTAGCATTGCCGCGAGTCGTCGAGGTGTCCCATTTAGCGGTACTGACCCGACCTCCATTAGTGGGATCGCAGCGACGAGCCTAATTTCCCCCTTTTTTTGACGCTAGCTAAGCCAAAACCGAGATTATATAGTGGACTGGGAACAACGTCGATTTTCGATAAGCAAGCTGCAGCGTCCCACCCCCGCGTTCCCTAATGGCTATCGACCGCATTGAGGGTGAAAACGCGAAAGTAGGACGAGCGTCGTAAGACCCACTGAGTGAAAGTGGAAAAAGGTAAACAAGCGCCGCCAGATGGAGGTCAGCGCTCGGTCATTCACCCCTCGGGTCAACGAACTGCGCGCCGGATGCCGCGCTTCCCCTGGCGCCCCCTAGCGGCGGCGCTGATCGGCGTCACCTACTTTCGCCGGGCGCACCAATGGCGCACCTGGCCCGCATTCGCCGGGCGCCGCCCCCTGACCCCGATTCCCCGCTGGCAGCCAATGACAGCGAACTGAGCCAAGGTAATGGTAGCAGCAGCGCCCCCGCGCGGGGGCGCTCCACGACGGGTCGTTGAACCCCAACTCGTGACACTCATTCACTTTCGAAAGTGGAACTTACTACGTCACGCGCTAACTGTACTGGGGACTACTACGGTTTTGTTATCCGATTTCGGGGAAAATGCGAGGCTACTTAGCAGCGAAATTAACTCGTCCGCCATTTAAGAGGTATTAATCGGCGCAACCTGGTTTCGAAAGAGAGCGTTGGATGTGCCAATTTTTTCTCGTACAAAGACAACCATCTCACCGTTTCTTTGCACGCCTCGCTTAGGCAGTTTTTACTAATTCAACCAGATTTCCAAAAATTTTGTTTCCTAGTTAATCCTTTCCGAATGACCGACCGGGCGTGTCTCTAATTTACGCCTAATAACCTGCTAAATGGACGATTAAATACAGGCAGGCTATTGCGCACTAAGTTCAACTGATAAGACCCGGGTTTGGATATACTTCGGATTATGCTCCGCTCCACACGTGCATAAACTACTCGTGTAGTCTATGTATCTGCCGTCGCCATTTATGATTCCTTTCCCATTGGTGTTTAACCCAACTTAAAAACTTAGCTGCCCCTAACTGCCAGGCAATCACTGCCAGCCTTAGAGCCCATTTCTCACAATGACGAAGCAGCGCACAAATCGAATTGCAGCCAATATTTTCATTAAACACATAACCTTACATAAGATTGACACATGACTAACAATTTCAGTGAGGCTGCGAATGGCTATGACAAAAACCCATAGCCACCACTGAATGAAACCACGCATTTGTTTGCCCATCGAGAATAAAATGGCACATCCCACTCGACCAACACCATCTATAGTCGTCTCGCCAAAAGAACGAAAAAATGGCGTCGTTCAGACCCATAGGACTCAATTTCCTGTTTGCGATTAGTCCATCCTGTAATACAATATCGAGCATGGCAACCATTTTCCTCCTCCCGCTAAAACTCCTGAAACAGTACGTCGATAAGCCGATTCTCTTTGATTGGCTGGAAAAAATTTCGTTCTTTTGGCGAGACGACTATAGACGAGCTGAATCGCTTCAATAGTACACGCGAGTAGTATCGGGGCCAAATCAAAAAGTCCAGGCAGGGGAATGCGGATCAATAGGCCACAGAATCCCGGAAATGCCAGATTTGTGAACTCAATAAAGAGACGCGTCCATATCGAAAAAGCCAAACAGAAAAAAATCCGCTCGCGTGTTTAATTCGAGAAGAGATGAAATACATATCCGAGCGCGGCAATTAAGGGGAGAGAGAGTGGATTCAGCGCACGCCCCAAATAACTTTTGAGGTCATTCGTCGATAAATATCCGGTGAGCTCTCGATCGGAATCTGAGCAAGAAAGGGATCCGCTATGACGCGCGCGCCTAGCAGGGTCGTTGAACTCGCTTCACCCAGATACAGCAAAAGTGAGGCCAACAACAAAGTTAGCCTAAAACGAGCCACCGTGGAAACCCTACTTTCACTGCGGCTGGCCCACAATCGAGTTTTCGGGAGCATCGACCTTTGGCAACCCCAGAGGTGACGTCAGGCACCGCTAAAGCGGGGCGAGAAAGGGTCAGCCAAACGGACGAATCGAAACCATGCTGAAATCAGTTTCGAGACGCCGACGAAAAAAAGAAACTTCGCCAATTCGCTCCCCTGAGCACCCTCACCCCCTTCTCTCCAAAAACAAAAAAAAGATGGAACCGGACAGGAATTTTTGCCCGTCTGAATTCCAACCCTTCCCGAGAGAAGAGAGTCTGATTCTAGCTCTTCTAATGCTTTAATTATTGCTCGGAGTTAACGTTTAAAATAAATTGTTTACTCTTAACTGTCTGAACTGTCTTTCTTATAAACGAATTTAAGCTCAGAAGCAGGATCGACTACGTTTACACGTACATTTAAAATTTCAACTACGTTTATTTAAGTCTTGCCTTGCCTCAACTTGGGAGTCGAGTCTAGAGAGGTGTATTAAATAAATTGAAAGTGATAAACACCAGTTTTATAAAACAAGAGTTACATGAAGATAAACGTAACCAGATGCAGTTATGGCGCCAAAAGAACGAAAAAATGGCGTCGTTCAGACCAATAGGATACAATTTCCTGTTTGCGATTAGTCCATCCTGTAATACAATATCGAACACGGCAACCATTTTCCTCCTACCGCCGAAACTCCTGAAACAGTACGTCGATAAGCCGAATCTCTTTGATTGGCTGGAAAATTTTTCGTTCTTTTGGCGAGACGACTATAGGCGTGAATTTCAGTTTTTAACTGTAATTGTACTCGTTTGAGAGATAATCAACACAATGTCTCCATGTTGACAAGATCAGAAATTTATAGCAACTTGCACAGTACGAGCCACCATGGTTTGCCCTTTTCAGACAGGAGTGACAGACTTTGTCGAAGGTGAAAAAGCTGCTTTTTGTCCCAATGACCATAGTGAGATGAATTTTGGAGACGGCAATAAAAAAGGGCAGGATGGCCCACATATGGCGCTCATCTCGTGGCAAACACTCGCCCCCATTCATCGACGTCATTGAGACAAAAGGTTTGTTTTCTGGACCAGGCACAGCCCCAGCAGGCAAGTTCATCAGCGCCCCCTAACGACGCTCGATTGTTCGCTAATTAGTAGCCCTGCATCCTGCCCCTTTTGCTCCCGCGCATGACTCACGATCCAGTGACACCGGATGACCCTGGAGATCAAATGCGACGCCAAACAATGCGTGCTGTCGGAAATAGGCTTAAACTGGCTTCTAATTAAAGGCGTGCTCTAATTTCGATGTTTAGTTTTCTTATGGATCAATCTCATTCTCAAGCTTAAACTGGAAGATTTTCGATTAGATTCTTCATCGCATTTTACAAACCATCTGATAAGAATGACTTTCCAGACTGCGTTGTTTTCAGGATGTAGAATACACTTTAGGATAATTTTCCAGAAGCGTTAGTGGAATTGAAAAATAGTCAATGGACACTCATTTTCAGAGCAAATTTTTAATGCGACGACGAAGCAAATATTGAGAATTGTTGTTTTTGGTCCCAAAAATAAACTTTACAATCTGGGCAACAAACTAACAAATTTGGTTCGTTGCAATGCGTGGGCATTGGCGAACGAAAAGTTGCTTTAAAAAACCGTCCGAAAACAAAGAAATAGAAAGTAAAAAAAAAGGAAAAGTGTAATGGCCGCCAAAACGTCTCGAGACGGCGGCCACTATTTTCTCCTCGAGTTCATTAGCTCGCTTACCTTGCAACCTTCACACGAATGAACTCCATAATGGAAGCCACTGGCCTTATCCCCACACACCCTACATAAAACGGTCGTACCGTCAAAATCTGGAAGGAAAAAAAAAGACGAACTCTGTAAGCAAATTATGCATTAAACGAGAGCGCTGCAACCATTTGGCAGAACCCAGTTAATAAAAGGCGCTTGCCAAAAATACACGTTCGACCTGATTAACGAGCATTCGTAGATTAGATCAATTTATCCACATGCAACGTAGAAGAATCAGAAGAACCCAGTTCATAAAAGGTGCTTGCCGAAAAAAAAAAAATTTTGAAAATCCCACATGGGCATAGTCAGAACCCCCAAGAGAGCCAGCTTTTAAACCAGTTTCGAAATCCCGACATTTTGGAGGGTACCCTTAGACCGGTGACCTACAGCGTGACCTGGTCCATATCAGGTCAACGACCTAAACGAGGTCGGATGGCCTTACGGTACCTGCCAATACATAAACACCTAAATATAGAAATGCGCTCATCGGGTTCACCGAAGGTTAGGTTAGTCACCCAAAAATTCTCTCTTGGCCATTATACTTGGGGGAATTCGCTTTCTTGTTGAGGGAAAAAAATTTGAAAACAAAGTGCGAGTGGGGGATTTCAACAGAACCAGCTTAGGCTGAATTCTAAAACGACTCCACGATTCTAACTGAAATTATAGGGATTGTGGTGTATTTATAGGTACATTTATTACATGTATGTAAATGTATTAAATACATTAGCATCTTCAGGGGAACGACAAGTTTAGCAACGACAAGTAAGCCGCACTCCAGTTTCAGTAGTGACACAATTCAAAAAAATCCAATTTACAGGAGAAACAAGTTCGCAAATAGTTTCGCCAATGAGAGTGCACACTTGTTTCAGAAGCGACATGCCTACTGGGTTCAACTTATGTTGTTCTCGGGAACATAGAAGTCATTCAAGACAAATACTTTCTTACGAATTTTTCAGATGCGTCACTAGGCCTACTGAAGCGGGGTGCGATGTTACCAATCCCATGTTATAAGATTGGATATGCTTCAATAGTTTGGGAAGGAGCTCTAAAGGATTAAATGATCTGATAGTATTACAGAGTTAATAAGCAATTAGGTTACATGCACTAGCCTGCATCAGCAGATGTAATTCTAATTCGAGACCAAATTTGAGCTTTCAGACGTCTTACACCTTCAAAAAACAATCCATGTTTTATCTGGATTATAGTGTAGCAACTATTCCGGTTGACCATCTAGTCCAAATTTTGTTGAACCCAAATACATCGTAATGTCGATGCCAGGCCCATTTATGCGAAAATATTGCACACTGGGCATGTCGCTGAACTACATGAAATATCATACGATGTATCGATACCGAACAGAAGTTGCCTAATTTTGACGGTGGCGAATAAATCAACCATGTATTGCTGCATATTACACTGGCAACGAGCTTCGCCAGGCGCTCACCAGAGGGCGCCCGTGCATTCGGTTGGAAGCCATGGCTGGTCATTGACCTTGAAAGCTAACGAACTTCGCATGCATGGCGGGAATGGAGGGAGCGTCGCTCTGTACTGTACTTTCTTCGACGATTTACAGCTACCTTTTTCAAGCTCAACGGCCTCCCTTTCCCTTCTCGCCAGAGCGAGGGGAGTTTTTTCTCAGGTAATTTTTCACGGCCCAACTTCACCCTAGCGAATGGAAACGCGAGCAAAACGCACCGAAATGACAGCCAGACTTTCACGTTATTCCGAGTAAGTCTCGCATGTTAGCCCCGTCTCTACCTTCACGCCAATTCAAGGTAGGTAACGAGGTTTACACGCGGGACTAACCTAGGTGTACTTGGGTAACGATCTTGGGTCTACGATCTCATGTCGTGAAAACAGGGTATAAACCTAGTTTCAGACACGAGATCACTCGTTTACATGCAGCCCGAGTTAGGACCTCCGGGGCGGCTTTCCTAAATCCGACAGCCGAACTTACGAAACTGGCACCCGAGGTTTTCCCAGCGAGTTTAACTAGGTAGAGTAAAAATACGAAGTGATGGAACTGGATCAAATCTGCTGCCCAATAGGGGCCAATCGCCTGTTGGCGATTAATTTAGCCCAGTTACGTACAATCAACGGACTTTCACCGACTGAACAAACATGGAAGTGCTAATCGACAAGTCGCATCTCTCCGATTGGCCGACCTCCAGTTCCATCACTTTGTGGTTCTACTATAGCCGATTTTAGCTCGACTCGAAATCCCCCTTTCTACACTTGGCATGTAGGCCACCGCATTAAGGTTTAGCGGTCCTCTACATTAGTGGTAAGCCCATGGAGGGGGTAAGGGCAAGGTCCAGTCTGGCAAGGGCCCCTAAGGAGGTCATCGCCCTCGACCTTGAATCCACGCTCGATAATCCAAAGGCAAGTCGCGCACACCGCGGGATAATCCGAAAACGCCACATGTAACTGAAAACATAACTTCACCTATGTTCAACTCGGTTTCTTTTTTGGGCTGCTCGGCGCCCGGCATGGAGTGCAGCAGCTGCAAATCCTTCTCGGTGAGAATCATCTCGGATTCCGTTTGGGCTTCAAAATAAAATCCCGGCGAAATCCAGGGCGAGAGTGGACGCGTTCACAGAAACAACCGACTGGGGCACACCAGCGCGTTTAAATCCAGCGTTCTTCATAGGACGGTCTCCGTAGACAATGTCAAGTAAATCAGGCTCGAATTCAGCTTCGCGACTCTCTCCTCACGGCCACCATAGCAAACTGAGTGCAGAAAATCCAGGCAGCGAGGCCTTAGAAAGTGAGCGGCGACACGAGCGCCACCTAGCGGACGCGGCCGGAGCCAAACTGGGGGTCAAAGCAACGTCGGGTCGAGATTGGGGAAAACACACACCCCTACTGCTCGGCGTGGCAACTGGCTGTCGAATGATAGCGAAAGTGGTGGCGGCGCGTTTATTTCACTATGAAAGCACCTGCAGGCGGATAAGCCTCGAACCTGTCGGAGGGGGTAGCGCAGCCAATGCCCCAGCTCGGCGGCCATCTTGAGCGGCGGGCGCTCATTGGCTGCGCGCCGGCGAGGCCGCCTCTGATTCGTTGACCTAGTAGAGCATAGTGTTTTGCGGACGGGGGCATTGAACTGCGCGGCGAAACCTGCCTTGACAAGGTGGACCAACGAACTTCCATTACCACGCTATACTTTCGTTCTCTGCCACCATCTCGCCGCGTTTATCTGCCATTCACCCCCGACATCTCGGGTCTCCCAACGAGACGAATAACAGGAGAAAAACCGAAAAAAAAAAGAGATACAGATTCCAGCGGGCGAATGTGGCGCTCGTCACTCGGCCCAGAAAAAACAGCAACGACCCCCATGGGTGGGATCGATGGTTGAACCCGTTGCACTATCGCACGTGGAATGTCATATCGGATGTAGCGGGGACGTTCAAATATGATCATCTTATAGGAGAGAGGGGGTGGCCAAAAGAGACATCATTAGCTATTTGGTTAAAAATCCATCATTTTTGATCCAGTTTCGTATAGGCAAAAAGTTGGCCTTTGGCTTTCTTTTTGATATCAGTCGCTTCATTATTGCTTATACCATCCGTATATACTGTACATCTGTCATAAAGGATTTGCTACATCCAATACCGGCTGAAATTCATCATTTCTGATTTCGTTTTACCACGATGACATCACCATGGAGGGAGGGGGGGGGGGGTGTAAATGACGACAAATGCCTATTGGTTGTCGTCCAAACCGCATGGCAGCGCCGATTCAATAGTCGAACCTGGCAGCGGAAGAAGGAAATCGTTAAAATGTATTGGTTATTTGTTTCGAGCTCGATGAGAAGTTGCATCCCCATTGCACGATCAGATCGATTCGATAGCTGAATCCAACGCAAATCGACAAAAATAGCATCAACGTGCGAAAACTGTAGGAAATTCCCGAATCATTAGCAATGGCCACAAATTTCAAACTCGAGCTGTCGACCTGTTTGGAAGACGTTGGAAAGTGCGCCGTGCATCAGGGTTAATGACCTCAAAATCGGATTTGGCAGCTAGGAAACGTTGCTTGCTTGCTTCAGCCACTTTCACTGCTCCGCTCGTATTGTAAACAGCGTCCTCAAAATTAAAATTTATAGGACGTTCATTGTCCCATTTCCTACCTAATAACACGGGGCTGAGTGAAAGCGGTTCTGTTCCCTTATTCTGGGGCAACTTAATTAAAGGTCAAAACGAAGAAATGACGAAAGTTTTCTTGACAATCAAAAACACGAAAACAGCCCGATGTTTTTGTTGAAAGTGAACTAAAATGTTTTTATAACTGACCAGATCTAGCACCTGCTGTCACGCCAAAATCGGAAAACTTCATTTCCGGGGTAGTCCATAAGGGCCAGCGTTGCGAAACTGTGTGGAAATCGCCCATTTCATATCTCCTTTGGGTCAAAAATCCCCTGACGGTTTATGGTTTTCCAAAATAGGTCCATAAAATAGACCGCGTCGACGTGAACTCTCCAGTTAACCCCCTTTCGATCTAATGGGTCAACGAACCGAGTCATCGACAGCTAGCAGACTATTTACACTCAATTCGATCGTTTACATGTACGTGCATTTTATGACGAAAAATAAATTTGGGCATAAAATGCCATTTCGAAATATTACGATAGCAAACTGTATTCAAAATCGACAGATCACCGAAATTATTGGCAAATTATTCAATTCAATTCAATTTAATACGCCCACAGTCAGCATCTGTGAGGATGCCATTTGGTGGGGGATGAGATACAAAACAATTACAATTACAATTACAAAAAAATTAGGTACTTGTCCATTAACGGAACTACCTGTTATGTTAGGGTAGGTTAGGTATAGGTTTGGTTAGGTTTTTTGAGCATTTATACCTACCCTAACCTTACCTAACATAACCTAACCTAACCAAACCTAAC
>JAQFYZ010004128.1:0-11774 GCA_034695085.1 Cylindroiulus punctatus | reverse complement strand
TGTAAGTATTTAATTGAGAATTAATATTGTGTGTATGAGTAGTGTGGGATATAGTACACATGTAATGTCACCTCCTATAGCAAACAAAAGGGTGGTTTAATTAACAGAATTACTTTTAATTGCAAGGCTGGCAATCCCAGGAGAGAAGGAGGTTCAAGGTATGGCAGAGGCAGTAGGTGGCTCGGAAAAGCTGAGGAGCAGTTCACTCTTTGAGGTCTGGCTGCAATCTGCCTGACAAAGGCAAGATGATGGCCTAGAGAGAAAAAAAAGTAAATGGGATCACCCAAAACAGGTAAAAGGTGGCCCAGGTCAAGTGACCTGCCTAAAGGCTGAAGGGCAGGTCAGGGAAGTGCCCAGTGGCGCCACCAGTGCGTAGCTTAGGTAAACCCAGTAAGGCAGGGGCAGTCCCATAAATGCTGTCCCTGAATTTCGCTCAATTCAGGTCTCACAAAATTCCCTCAAAATGGGAAAAAATTTCGCAAAATAAAAAGGTTAAAAATATTCTACTCAACCAAAACCAGGAACCGATTCTTGTCGCTGATGAAGTACTTCCTGTAGTGGGTAATCCAATAGATTTTGACTTTCTTCCTTTGGACTTTGCTCTCTTAAAAGAGATGCAACAAAAAAACAAAAATTTGGCACAAATGATTTTTGCCATTGAAAACGGAAAAGGAAGCGAATTTCATAAAATTACCAAAGATGGTTATTACCTTGATCCGGCGCAAATTCTCTATAAACAGGTGAAAACTTCCAGACCAGGGCGAGTCGATGAATTATAAAAATTGATTGTTTTACCTCAGGAATTACTGTAGAGACAGTTCTTTTTCAGGCACACGATGCCAAAACTGTGGTTAAACAGTTCTACTTTTGGAAAGGTATGTCAACAGATGTTACCAACTATTGCCAATCTTGTACTTCATGTTGCGAAAAGGCCAAACCCACGGGGAAAACACCTGTTCAACCCATGCCTCCTGTACAATAACCGTTTGAGCGAATAGCATTGGACATTTTTGGCCCCTTGCCTACATCATTTTGGGGGGAAACAAATTCATTGCGGTGTTCACTGATTATCTTACCAAAAATGTGGAAGCTTTTGCGTTAGAGGACCAAACCTCTGAAACTGTTGCCAAAGTCTTCCTAAACAAGGTTATATCACGGCATGGACTCTGCGAAAGTTTGCTCACTAACAGAGGTAGCAATTTTACTTCACAACTTTGCAGGGAATTGTGCAGTTTCTTTAGGTATTAAGAAACTGTTTACCACAGCATATTATCCTCAAAGCGACGGGCAAGTTGAACGTTATAATTGCACCATTGTCAAAATGCTGTCACATTACGTCAATGCCAGACAAAACGATTGGGATGACCAATTGCCATTGTTATTACTGGCATATCGATTTGCAGTACATAGTTCCACAAAAGAAACACCATTTTATTTGACTTACAGCCGAGACCCGCTTTTGCCTATAGAGTTATTAGAAAAACATCGCACACCTCTTTATAATGACAATTTCAAAGTAGTACTTACCAAAAGGATGCAGCTTGCTTTTGAAACTGCAGTGGAAGTACTATATCAAAATTTTTCTAAATACCGAAAACCTAAAAACAAAAAATCTAAAGAAATCAAAATTTAGGAAGGTGATTTGGCATATTTGCATACACCCACATCAAAAAGGGTAGAACACATAAATTGAGCCAACAAAGCTCAGGCCCTTACCAGATTTTCAAAAAGGTTGGACCGGTAAACTTCGAAATACGCCATGCTTTAAAGCCGAAAGATGTTCAATTCGTCCATGCTGACCGCTTAAGGAAATACGTTGTTCGGAAACCCTTTCTTCATGAGAAACCTGAAAAAAGCGAATGTGGTGGATCAAATAGTATTTATCTTCTGGGACACTCTGTAGCTTTGATTAACTTAACTTTAATTGACTAATGATTACATCTAATATTTAACAGAATGAATACATAGCTTCCTCTCTGTGTCTGAATAGCAACAGCATCATCATCTGCATAAGAGACGTCTGCTTCGATCGTCTGCTTGTCCCCCATAATGCATTGCAAATAAACATAATCCATAACACATCCCCCCTTTGATTTTAATGCATTAAAACTCTCCTTTTAATTAATCTTCATGACATCCTTCAATTGTCCTTGGAGTACAGGTCCACTCAAAGCTTTGGTCAGGAAATCAGCTAACATCGTTGTCCCAGGTATGTGCTGAATTTCTACGTCATTCTTCTCCAATTTTTCCTTGGCATAATACGTCAGGCGGTTGATATGTTTAGTCCTCGCTCTCATGTTCTTATTCTTTAACATATATACAACATTCAAACTGTCGCAGAACATCTTCGTTGGTATTTCATCCTTCCAATCAACCTCAGCTTCCTCCATTATTCCCTTTGTCCACATCAGGTCTTTGAGTCTTTCCACGACTGCAACAAGTTCGCTCGCGCTTGTTGATAGTGCTATTTTTGATTGTTTCTTGCTCTTCCAGTTGATAATCGATGTTCCAATCCTTATTAGAATCCCGGAGTACGATTTCGCATCATGTGTCCGGTCCCAGCTAGCATCAGTATAACCGTTTAAGTTGTCCGTCTTTCCATCGTAGAATAGTCCATAATCTTGAGTTCCCTTCAGGTATCGAATGATTTTCTTCACTGGGTTATAATGCATCTCCTTTGGGTTGTGATTGTATTGCAACATAAAACTCACAGCATGGCTAATGTCAGGTCTAGTACTGGTTGATAATACATCAATTTTCCAATTAACTCTTGATAGCAGGTGCGGTCGATTTCCTTGCTTTCGTCATCTTCATTAAACTTCTGGTTGACATCCAGTGGTGTTTTGATCGCATTACATTCTATCATCTTCGTCATTTCGAGAATTTCAGTGATGTACTTCTTCTGATGAATTTTGATTCCGTCGTTGGTTTGTTCCACCTCAATTCCCAAAAAGTAGTTTAAGTTGCCCATCGTCACACGGTCGATCTTTTTCTTGATTTTCGTCCAAATCTTCGCTTCCCATTCGTCATCAGATCCAATGCTCATGATATCGTCCACATGTTTTCCTATGTATAGGAAATGTTTCCCATCCGTCTTGTAGTAGAAACACCAGCCAGGTAGCACACATCTCAATTGGCGCCCAACAGCGAGGCTGAAGTTCCACAGTGGTGATAAAATTTCTACAAGTTTTGAGAGGTTTTTCGCCAGACTTCCCATTTTTCGGTGGAAAGAGCTCTAAGGCTGAGCCACTTTCCTGCATCTGGGAAGTTGGATTTTTTTTACGAATCCAACAGGAATTACGCCAAAGAACATCAACCAGGACTGGAAACACAACCGTGACTAAAGTCACATTTACCATTGTGCTGTGCACCACCCTGGACAGTGTTCACCAATTTCAACATTGATGAGCAGCCAGTTTACCATTTCTGAAATGGCCACCTCCAATGTGTTTGCTGCTGACTTCAGTTTCACTGGGTCAGACGAATTAATGGAAGTTTGCCAGCAAAACCCACAAGTGATGCAGGCATTTGCCAACCTACAGGCTGAAAATGTGAACCTGGTGGCAAAAGTGCAACTTCTAGAGGCAAAGCTTGAAACGACTCAGACCTTGAAATCTGCGAACCTGGACTTGAAATCGTCCATTCAGGATCTAAGGGCCCGGAATGCTGATCTCCAAAAAAATCTGGAGAAAGCAACCCTGGAAGCTCCCGCTCTGGGGGGGGGGGGGGGTAGTGTGCTGGAAAATTAAACCATCCTAAGGGAGCAGTGTATCAACAACCCAGCAACGCCTCTTAGCTCCAGACAGTCTGTTTCTTCGGATGGTGAGCATCCCAACCAGGACGCCCCCACCATCTCTACGCCTATGAGCAGCCTTGCTCAAAATCTAAGTTCGCAACCGATTCCGGTTGCACAAAGCAGTCTACACAGTTCTTTCACAGTGCCAGTGCAGCATTACGATCCTGTCACCAGCCAAGTTCTGCGAGCTGAGGCCACCATGAAGGCATTCGCCAAGGTGGAGCGGTTCAGCGGAAAAAGGGAGGAATTTCGTGCTTGGATTGCAGAGATCAACTTGATCATCCAACGATTTCACATTCCACACGACGAGGTGTTCTCCATCATACTTCAACTGCTGAAGGGTGATGCGCGAAATTGGTGGCTATTAACCACCCACCTGCAAAGTTGGTCTGAGGCCCTGATTGCCTTTGAGCAGCGGTTCGGTCAAATGGAAATCGACGGTGTCATGTGGTCGAAATTTACCCAGGCCGGTCAGCGATACGGGCAGCCTGCCTCGGAATATTTTTCCCTCATGGAAGGGCAAATGCGGTTATTCCGCAACCCACCTTCAATAGCTCATGCTATCGACGTCCTGTATGCTGGTTTGCAACCCATCATACAGGGCAATATGGACATCACTGGAGTTACGGATCTGGCCGACTTACGTCAATGATGCCAGATGGTGGAGCAACGCTTTAAGCTTTCCGGAGTGTGGCCGTTGTCAGATCCAGGCTCCGGACCTGGAAACAAGGCAAACATCCGGGATCAGGCGATGACACCGGCCGTGTCACATGGTATTCCCAATACCAACAAAAATGCCACGCCCACCAATGTCCATAATTCCAATCCTGGGAAAAAGCAGCATGGACGCCCCTTTCAGAAGAAAAATACCAGTTCTTCTGGGGTTCCTCCAGCAGCAAAAAGTGATCAACCATCCAAGAGCACCACAGACTCGTCGAAGTCTGGAGGTCTCAAGTGTTATGCGTGTGGTCACCCGGGTGTGACAATGTGGACGTGTCCTAAGCAGTGTGGTAAGGCCATAAAGGAATCCCAAGCCAAGCTGCAGACCCTACATGTCACCGAGGTGTGCGAAAAGCAAGATGAAAATGATACGCGAGTGTATAAAATTTGAAATACGTGCAGTGTTCCATTTCCGGAGTTCAAGTGCAAGCCCTACTTGATGGTGGCTCCAATGTGTCTCTCGGTGGGAAAAACGCATATAACGAGTTCAACCGTCTCGGCGTATCCATGACAGCGGGTCGACGGTTTATCCAGCTGGCTGATCAAATTTCTAAGGAAATGGAAACGTATCATGCTAAGGTGAAGATTACCCTTCAGGGGACCTCTTTTGAGATCCCCTTCCTTATTGTGCCTACGTATACGACACATCAGGTGATCCTTGGTATGGACTTCCTGACAACAGCACGCGTACTTGCGGATTACGACACCGGAATATGGACGTTCCGGAACTCGGAAAATATTGCTGTTCCAATCGTCCCAGCTGAGCAAAACTACTCTCTGGAGTTGCACCATGTAAAAGCAGCCAACATTCCCAGTGCCGAGGAAGTTATGCTGCGACCTGAGGAGGGTGACATGCTGTCCTAATCTCAACGGCGAGACGTAAACCTACTTCTCTCGCGCACCGCTAGGCTGTTTGGTGAGCCCACCGGACCAGCTAAAGTGGAACCCTAGGTCATTAAAATTCAACCTGGGGCAAAACCGTGCTCACGGAAGTTGTATAACTCATCCCCAGCACGGAATGCCCAATTAAATCTAAAAATTCAGGAGATGATTAGCAAAGGATACCTGCAACCAGTCTCCTCCCCTTGGGCCTCCCCATTGTTTCTCGTACCAAAGAACGACGGGGGTAGTGACATGTGCATGATCACGGACTTCCGTGCCCTGAACCGCGTCACTGTTCCGGATAATTATCCTCTACCGCACATCGATTCCATCCTGGCGGAGATGCAAGGAAAGCAGTACATGTCAACAATGGACTTGACAAACTGCTACTGGCAGATTCCTATTGCCGAGAAGTGCCAAAAGTACTTCTCTACGGTGACACCCAGCGGAACTCTATGCTATACGCGGATGCCCATGGGTGCACGCAACTCGGCCGCTTACTGCCAGCGCGTCGTGGATGAGATGTTGTCTCATCTAAACGAGGTCGCCAGGAAGGGTTATCAAGATGACCTAATTACAGCTGCCGAACAGTTGATAAACACCTTAGAGACTTGGAAGAAATATTCGCATTGTTAAAATGTTACGGATTTTACCTACAGTGTAAAACGTATCAAGTGCCACTTTTTTCAACGCAGTGTCAACTTCCTTGGATACAATAATCTCGGCAGAGGGCGTCAGCCCCAATTTCGAGAAAGTCCAGGCGATAGCTGAGCTGAACTACCCAACGAATGTCACGGAAATTAAATCATTCGTTTCCGCGTGCAGCTGGTTTGGGAAATTCATCCCCAATATGTCTTTCATTGCTGCACCCCTATTCGCTCTCCTCAAGAAGGATGCACCATTTGTGTTTGATACGCCATGCAGGGAAGCCATCGACAAGCTTAAGAAAAGTCTGTGCGAGGCTCCCATACTCTGCCAACCTGATTTCACAATGGGCTTCAGGCTATTTACTGATGCCAGCAACGTTGCCGTAGGAGCCGTCCTGGTACAGGGCGATGAACAACCGTACAAGGTGATTGAGTATGCCTCCAAACTACTTAATCCTGCTCAGCGTAACTACACCGTAACTGAAAAAGAAGCGTACACAGTTATTTGGGCAATTCTCAAATTTCGGGGTTATATAGAAGGGATGGAATTCGTCGTCCACACGGATCACCGTCCACTTCGATGGCTGATTACCTTAAATAACCCCCAAGGTCGTCTTGCCAGATGGGCATATTCCGTGCAACACATGGTATTTGACGTGGAATACATACCAGGCAAACTCAACCGGGTCGCCGACTTGCTGTCTCGACCGGCTGGGATGACAGGAGAACCAGTGGTGTTGATTCGCCAGTTCATCGCAAAGGAGCAGCCGATTTCTCGAGAGGACTTCCGGGCTGCCCAACTAATCGACCGAGAGTGTGGACACATCATCCGTGCACTCGAATCCGAGTCCGAAGAAGAAGGTGCGGAAGGTCGCACGTTTACTGCTCGCGGATACGCGGTACTGGACAACATTCTGTATCGCTACCTGGATTTCGTTCCATCAACCGAGCCTCGTCTGATAGTTCCTTAGACGTTGCAAACAAGAGTGATTTCATATAATCACTCCACCAACGAGTCTGGACACCAGGGAGTCTCAGGCACTTACCAGCGCCTGTTAGAAAAATACCACTGGTCTGGAATAAAAAAATGCGTCGCCATCTATGTGGGAAAGTGCGTGGAATGTCAGAAATACAAACCTGACAATTTTAGGCACTCTGCCCCAATGACGAGCCCAGCTGTTCCACCTTGCTTCGAAATTCTCAGTGTCGACCTGGTGGGACCGTTCCCCAAGTCCGATCGTGGATCCTCATCTATCTTCTCGGTATGTGATGTGACAACTGGAGATGTAGAGCTGTTTCCAGTAGGAGATACAAAAGCCGCAACGTTATCGAAAATACTCATCGAGGAGATCTGCTTGCGTTACGGTACGCCTAAAGCAGTTCGTTGTGATAACGGGCCGCAGTTTTCATCTGCAGTGCTTCAACAAACGGCAAAATTAATGGGATTTAAAGTGCAACATGTTGCATCCCACCACCCACAGGCTAACCTTGTGGAAAGGAAAAACCGCGACCTAAAATCTAGGCTTGCCATAGCAGTGCAAGATTGCCATGCAAAGTGGGAAGCCATGCTTCCGGCCGTGCGGTGGTCCATCAATTCTTCTATAAATGAAACCTTTGGGTACTCACCAGCATTCCTGGAATTCGGACGATTACCCAGGGCACCTCAGGACAACTTGGTAGAATTCCACCAAATTTGTCATGATCCCCTGTTTCTGAAAACTGACATGTCAGGATTCATGCAGGGACTGTCCAGCATCTTGCTGGAAGTACAGGGCAAAATTGAAAAGGCCCAGGATAGAAGAAGATTGGAACATAATGACAGCTGCATTCCTGCAGATTGTGCTGTTGGTGATGAGGTTCTTATCACCACTCACCCTATCAGCTCAGCAGCAAAGGGCTTTTCAGCCAAATTGGCCCCCAGAAAGGATGGTCCCTATGGGATTCATAGGATCATCACACCCAACACATTTGAGGTATGGGATCCATCCAGGGACATATCAATGGGCCTCCTAAATGCATGTGACATATTTCACTTCTCACATGCTGGTGAGGACTCCATTACCCAAAAGGCAACCTGTCACCTGGTGACATGACCCAAACGAACTGTCGATAAACACTGGAATTTAACCTAATACAATTCAATACTTGGAGTATCAACTAACCAAACTTTCCTTCAGCCTCGGGCTGGATGATGGATGACCCACTTCAAGGTTGACCTCCACCTGACTGTTGACCTACACCCTATCGAACCCAGACGGTTGACCCCCTTCCAGTCACTGTTGCTGACCTAAAACAAAAGGGAAAGGCGCCGCAAATTAAAAGATGAGATGAACTGGCACCAATGATCCTGGAAAAGGAATATCAGAAATGGATCAACCGAGAGTCCGTTTCCCAATGCTGATCTGGTCTAAACTGGATAACCAAAACCCTCCCAAACTCCGAGAACCCAATCAACGAAGTCCCAACCACCCCAAGAAAACCCTTCTTCCAATAAACATTTGGGGGAGGAACGGCAGAAAAATCTTCGAAAGGAGGAACTTACTTTTGAGAAGGCATTCTTCGCCCGGGCTTCACGGAAGCAGGATCAACTCTCTCTCTTCAGCTGGTTTCCGAGTTCCATGGATGATTTCAACTTGTCTCCAACTGTGAAGTATAATCATGTCTTTGTTATTCGATAGGGTTTAATTGTCAAGGATGTGCATGCAAACCTTTAGTATTTAGATTTAAGAACTAGTTAGGGCGCTCGTTAGGAGCACATGACGTTCCTATTAAGGAGCAATAGGGGTCAGCAGTCCCACGCTAGGATGTCTTTGCATGGCTAAGAGTTTACAGGAAAATCGCGAAATTTGTGTTATTAGTTTTTGGAAGCAAATAATTTCAAGTGATATGTTATGTTCATGTTCATTAAAATGGTGATCTGGGTAACTACCATGTCTCGAGCTCATCTCACTCCCAATAAGTCCCAATTGAACCTGGCCGCTCAAAGGCACGACTGAAAGAATAGGCTCAGGAAACTCATCTGAGAAGGCCTCCTGGACATAGGAGAAGTCAGTCTCGAAAATCAAAACCTATCCGGCAAGTTCCCACCAGGGTTCCATATGTCCCAACGTCCTCCGTGACATAAAATGGCGCAGTCGACAGGATGTCTTAGTTATTTTAGTTATTTCAATCAAGTTTAACTCTCCCAACCGTTCTCATGGCGTGTTACCCTCAAAATTCGGTTTATTCCCCCTCCACCAGCAATTTTTGAAAGAAATTAAGCTAAGAAAATGCAGAATTCGGCAACCAGTAGCCAAACAGGAGATGACCTGGCTTCATCCCCTATGAGCTATATGAACATCGTTCAGAAATTTACCAATGAGGATAGCTACAAGGTGGACACTTTCCTAAACTCATTCGAGTCTGCCAGGAAGTTCGCAAGATGGCCAGACGAGTTGGCCATCACTATCTTGAAATCTAAAATTCAAGGCGCTGCAGCCGCATTCTGGCACAACAGCCCAGAATTCAACAATGCTACTTCTTACAAAGAAGTGAAGAAGACATTGTTAAAATTCTTCAAACCGGCTCAGCCCTTGTTATTGAGAATTCTAGAATTTGGGCAACAGAAGCAAGGGGCTCAGGAGAAGGTCCGAGCGTTCGCCAACAGGCTGCAACGAAAGGCGCACGACCTGTACGGTGCAAACCCAACCGACCGCGAGAAACAACACATCCTCGCACAGTTTCAGGCCGGATTACAGCCCAGATTTGCCGACCATGTAATCAAACAAAATCCAGGGTCAATAGCTGAGGCCATCCAGCAGGCTGAACTGATAGAGATCAGTATTCCCCTATTGGACAGGGGAAAGGTCTCCTTCTTGATGTCCAGCGAAAACCCTGAAGCAAAGGCCCTAGCAGAATTAGCAGGACGACTTGCTACCTGGGAGGGAGGAATGGAGAAACTCCAAAAGCAGATTAATATGTTAGAGCGACAGGAAAAGACTAAAACCAACCACAACAAGAACTCCGGTTTAAAAAATACCAAATCCAAGACAGTTATGACTTCAAAACGTGCCTCTTCCTCAGACGAAGAAGAAGATCTCGAACAGCTGATCTGTCAGCTTTGTGGAGGAAGTGGTCACTTCGCAAGAACGTGCAACCAACTGATTCAAAATTCATCAGCTGCAGCCGACGCCGAGAAAACCCCTTTCGGACATGGAAAATCAACAGAAATTAGGCCATTTCAACAACCATATGTGGTTGAGTGTCAAATTTGTGGTCGTAGGGGACACAAGGCTTTAAATTGTTATCAGAGAATGTCGTATGGCATGAACGCCCCTAACGGAGGACAAAATTCCCCCAACCATGGAAATTTTGGTCAGTACCAACCCGGCACTCAATCATATTCCAGAGGTTACACTCAACAACATCAGCGAGGACAGGCCTCTTCCGGAAATTTTTCCAGCAAATACCATAACTCGCGACAATCGCATGCACCTCCAAACCAGAGTCAACAAGGTGTACCTTGGGGCTTTTGCTACAAATGTGGGAATAAGGGTCATTGGGCCAAGGACTGTCCAGGACCTGGACCCGAGAAAACTCTTTTAAACTGATCCGGCAATCGAGTGATGATCCTCCACCTCGAGGAGCCGAATTACGAGAAGGAATTACTTAAGAGGCCGTCCAGGATATACGAAAAAATTTCAAGGACATCAGCTGCTACATACCATATTTTTCCATCGAAGTAGAGGGCACAAGATGCCTAATGGTTTATGACTCAGGGGCCACAGAAACGTTGATCTGTCCCACCCTGGTAAACAAATTAGAAAACAGAGGTATTAAATTGGAAGTGCTCCCCGCTTCAGTTACAGCAAAAACCGTGTCAGGAGCCCCCTTCCAAATCACTGAACAATTATCTTTGCAAGTGAAATTTGGAAAGCAGCTGGTACAAACTTACATGTATATCAGTCCAGTACCATTACCCGATAGGTGTGACGTCCTTCTGGGGCAAGACATAATTCACCTCCTAAATTTGATTTACACTCCGTCACGAAATCGAGTGTTTTCACTGCAATTCCCAATCAGTATGAATGCCATAAACAGCTCAGTTCGATACAAAAGGATGCATGCCTTTGGCCTTTTAGCAAAGAGTGACATTCTCCCTGAAGGTGTCCACTTGGCTGAAGTAAAGAAAAATCTGAAATTAGATCATTTGAACCGGGAATTAAAAAACTCGGTGGAATCAATGCTCCTCGAATTTCAGTCTTTTTCTTATCCCTGCGAGAATTACAACCCACAAACATCGTAACTCACACCTTGGAATTGACCGACGACATACCGGTCTATAGACGTCCGTACAAACTGCCAAGGGCAAAAGAAGGTATCATGCAGCAACAGATCGACGAATTGTTAGATGCAGGCGTTATCAAACCCTCATCCAGTCCATATTCAAGTCCTTGCATGCTGGTGATGGCAGCAGCAAAGTCTCCGAGACTCGATTTCAGGGCCTTAAACGAAAAAACAATAGGTGATAGATATCCGTTGCCAAACATCGAAACATTGTTGGAAAAAGTGGGAAATGCCAAGGTTATAACGTTAAAACCCTTAACTTCAACAAAAAACCCACTAGAGGGCACTGGAGTCCAGTAGAACTGGGACACTAGTGACTCAATGTCCAAGCCCAAGGGCGAAAGGGCAGTCTTACCCACGCTGACCAGTGGGAAGGTCGCAACCTTCAACTCGTGACCAAAGTC
>JAQFYZ010004127.1:0-11775 GCA_034695085.1 Cylindroiulus punctatus | reverse complement strand
CATGTCATGATAAAACCATCGTAAGGGGATGCTAACCTTAGACCAGTAAAGTTAAATGTCGAAAGTAACTTATTTTTACTTATTTTTTATATTTTATCGTTGTCAGAACCTTTTTCGACACATCTGAAAATGTAATTCAATGCCCTTAACATGCACATGACATGAAAACATTCATGAAATCATTAACGTACATAGTGAACCAGTATGCAACATGCAAATTTGTCTTTGAAACGCATAGTATTATTGGATTCAAAAATTTTTGAAATGAAAAAATGATTATTGTATGTAATGTAAAGATGTAAAAATATAAAAATGAGAAAGATGAAGAAAAGATGCCTTTCTTATTGATTATTTACTCCATTTGATGGCGACATTGCCATTTTTAACAGCAAGATTGAACACTCAAAATAAGCTCTCATTTCATCAACTAATGATGATGTCCAATAGACACGGTGTTAACAACCTGTATGTTACCCCACAGCGTACAACCCCCATTTCATTATTTCAAGAGCAATATCACAATGGAAATCAAGCATCATACGTGTGGTGATAAAAGAAGCACGAAAGCAATGGTTAGTCTGATGCGGTCCATGGTAAAGTTGAACACTGCAAACAAGACTACATCATCCACTTAATAACTTGACTAGAAGATATCAGCCATTTGCGCCTTAATTGACAAGCAAGGCATAGCACAATAGAGGGACGAACAAAGAATTTCTCAGAAAATCTTGAAGGTCTTTGATCAATACATGTAGTCGTAGTCAATATAATATGCAGCGAAACAGACAACCTTCGGACATATTGTGAACATGCATTTTAGAACCATGTACCTAGTCTCGACAGTGACTTCGACATAAGCTAATTTTAACAACGAAGTTATCTTTTTATCCCGAAAAGCATAAAAGGACTTTGATCAATACGTATAAACGTAGTCATGGCATTCAGAGCACGAGCTTCTTAGAATGGAAAATTGGATGACAAACGCTGAAGACTGAAAGCCCTATTTAAGGGTGAAAATGTCACAGTGGGTGGAACGGTTTCAGTCTTTACATGCACTTGCATGCGATCGCAAGACCAGTTTTTATGTTATTAAATCAGCGATGACTTCCTACAGAGGTCATTGCCGAGGCAGATGAAAGGAGAAAACTACGAAAAGCCAATTACACCTAAGTGAGTTTGCAATGTTAATTAAAAAGCATCAAGCTAAAATGAGATTCATGTTGGGCGAAATAAAAACGCTTCCTGATTGATGCAAGCTCGACAAAAGAAACTGATAAGGTCAGTGGAATTTCAAATGAAGATGATCTTGACGTGCCTTAATGACCGTATCTTGTTGGTAGAATTTGAGCGCAGAAAAAACATGACGTATTGCACTCCATGTGATGTGTCTAGCTCTTGCAAGGCAATTTCAGAAAATGACCCGGTCAACATTTAAAAAAGATTGTAAATTTAACAGAGTTCATTCGGTATTCAAAGTTTAGACAGTGAGAACTGTCTGAAGTGTGTGGATGTTGAGGATGACATGTACATGTTGCTGTATGCATGTACATGTAACATAGCAAGTCACGGGTATGGTAAATTTGATGACTTTTCCATGACGTCTAAAAATGTTCATCATCATACATGAAACGTTCCATATGTGTTCATAGCCACATTTTGGATGGTATACAGGTAGGAAACACCCACATTGCGTCATTCTACCAAACATTCTGTCATTGCTTGATGGTGAATTCCAAAGGGCATCTTTATTTGAAGTTCATATGATAACAAAAAACAGGAATTTGTAGTTAAAAAATAATTGGTACATCAAAGGGTGAGAGAAACCAAACTGTACTAAAATGTCCAGTGAACCAATCAGACGCAAAAATTGAATGACCCTAATGGATATCTCAAGACATTTCGATGACTTCCATGACAGGTAGACATCTGTGCACTTCAAGTGCCTGGCTGCTTGCAGAATGGTGCCACCACCTTCGCATCGATTTACACTTCCCCAAATATGAAGTTCCCACTTTGTGCGAGTCAGTGGGTCACGAACGATGAGGTTTTACATAAAGCTCTGCAGCATCATGCGGTGCAATGAACTTGGATGAGGTAAAAGTCGATGGGAGTTCTTAATCCATCAACTTGGGTGATTGAAAATGAACCTCTCGAGTCATCCATATTCGCAATCCATATGCATGTACCTCACTGTTCTTCGATAAATCATACTACAGTGGCTTTACGAGGTATCAACACTTAATTTATTCTAAAGTGCTAATTGGGGCTGTGCTAGAGCATCAGCAGGAAGTGCTAGTTGCCTATAAAGCAGCGTGCACACCCTGCATATGTGCGCTTGTAGGCGTGGCGCTGCACCCAATCATTTTGGGGTGACTTTAATTATGGAAATTAAGGCAACGTTGTCATTTGCAGCCGCAATTTATAATGTCATTTGGCAGCCATCCCATGGCAGTGATGCGCAGCAGGCAGGCCCGGGCTGCCAATGCCACGTGATCGCTAAGCACCATAAATTCCTAGCCGAGTTCCACATCTGACGCATTTCCGAAATGCATTTACATGGCAATTAATATCATTTATAGTCTTCCAGATCTTTCCTGCATCATGCAGTGCAGTTTCATTTGGAAACATTATTGAACTTCATAAAAAAAGCTATCGATTTTTGAACATTTTCCAACTTCAGCTTACATGAAGTACTGTAGAATTCCTGCCCTAATCGAACAAAATTATAGCTGGACCATCCAACAATTGGGAACGTCCAAGTATTACGTCATCATAAAATTGATGGCATCATCATTGACAAATTAAAAGCGCAATTTTTATCAAAATTTGTCCACAAATTATGGGTTTTCATCACACATAAGCACATCTAAAGAATTAGAAAAGACATCATGACAAAAATCCCGTCATTTGACAAACCCCTACCCCTATACCTTATACGTCCTCATAACAGAAGATCTGAATACAGGGTTGCCGCTGACATGGGAAACCAGGAGCTGTAAGGGAAATTGGAAAGACATGGACTCAGGGAAAGTGATAGTTTTGAAAAATCTATGCATCAATATTAAATGTGTTTGCTATGTTAGTTAACACACTAGTCGAGATGTCATACTCACTTAATAACATAGCAAACACATTTAGGATTGATGCATAGTCTTGCATCTATATAAATGGGGAATTCCTCTTTTATCAGTATTGCACTATTGGATTTAGCTCATGTATGAAATTTAAATGAAAGGATAATTGAAAGGAAATTTCATGAGACAAGGCTGAAAGAAAATCATGAAACACGACTGCTAGAAATTGTGCATTTAGAAAAACGAATATTAAATTTGTTGCTTCCTTATTTTTATCATCTCCTGTTTTTCATGTACAGTATTTTATGTAATATTTTTGGGTAGGGTGTCAGGCTTGCATATAGGCTTGGTAACATTCTATATTCGACAAACAGTACATGCAAGTCAGCTATACCGATTTTCGCTTATCTTGCAGGTCGAAACTAAGTTTTGCTCATATTATATACCTCACACGGAACGCCCATGACTCGTAGCATGGCACAAGCGCCATCTACATTACTGGCAACTTTTGGCCGAACACCTGCACCTCAAATATAAACGTTGTGAAACCAGTTTATTATGCAGTATGAGTCTTGCCCCACTTTTGTGCACGCCTGCTTGCTTCCCCAGACGATAGGTGCTGCTAAAAAACCAGGTGTAATAATTGGCTCGTTGCAGCCGTTTATAACTTGGGAGGATTTCACGCAATTTCATCGAGGCTGATGTAACACTGGTCCACTTTGTGGATGGCCCTCGGCCGATATTCCCATCGTGATTCAGCGAGGCCTTCGACAGAGTTCTTGCCATTGATTTTTCCACTTTCTCTTCCTTATTACACGTTGCGTGATGCTGGTTAGTCAGGCACTCGGTTCAAAGCATGCCATTGCAGCAAACCGGAAGGAGGACAACGACACGGTTCACCAGAACCTTGGCATTTCTTGTCGGTTGTTGCTAAGGGCTGTGGGTGCCCATTCAAAGGCGCTCCGGAATCTTAATCGCCGATTACAGGCGTCATAATCGACGATTAGCAGCTCGTGGACAATGCGCTCCTACTGGGAATCGTTCCTGCAAATTTGCACCAGTTCGCTGTGCTTTTGCACCAGGGTGATAAGTGTTTCTGTGGCCAGAATCTGCAAGGTAAGGGCCCGTTTTTTTCTATGGCGGTCAACGAGACTACAAGCAATATGATCCGTGTTTGTGCAACGCTTAGAATTCAATAAATAAATGTGAAACAAAGTTTGAAAAGCGATTGCATTTTGGGTTAATATGTTCTAAATTTAGTTTTGATCGCTCAGCTTTTAACTGTCTTTTCTGCGGATTTTTCGTCGAATGCATGCTTTTGACAGCCTGCATTGATTGATATTTGAAACTTATGATCAACTAATTTCGTTTGGATGCAGGCATCGTGTGGGATTGATTTGCATAATGCGCTGAGCCTGGCTACAGTTTGGATTAAATTCCAGTTCAGATAATTGCGGAAATAAACGTTTAAGCAGAACGGATAATAATAGTTAATTTGATTGCATGCAGATGACAGAGCCAAATTCCACTAAAGGTATACCTTGTAGTGGTATTGATACTATTTGTACACTAAATTGACTTACACTGTACATAGTCGTGTTCCACAACATTTTCTACACTAGAAGGTTACTGATCTACTGTATGTCTCGAAACGTACAGGTTCATATTATCGAATAACAAGTGTTGTTCCATAAAATGATTAGTATTGGCACTTCACTTGTTACTTGTAATGAATTTCCTATAGGTGAATGGAGACGTATCATTTGACGTCCCTGTCTCAAATTACTAAATGCAATTATAACGATCAAAGTACTGCATTTGTCAGAATTTTTGCCCAGGGTGAGCATTCGTACAAGTTAACACTAATAAGTTAGAGGTTAAAAATTCAAAGTTTGTCCTTCCTGCACATCATTCTTATGGTAACGTCACTTGCACTTTATTACGCTCTAATACGCTCTAATTTATAGAACATACATTTGTATCTTGTATGTTAATGCAATTACGCTAATACATTGTACGTACATTATTGTGGAATAGGAACTCGGAGTTAAAGTATATGGCATTATGTCAAAACGCAAATTGATTATGAAAATTGCATGGATCAGCATTTCAATTTCATTTTGGAGTTGGTGCAACGAAATTCACACCTAACATACATGTATTTTGTCTAACTATATAAGCATTTTTGAACTGTCGATGTAAATCAAAAGAACTTCATGGATTTTAATTAAGGAAATCTAGAAGACGATATTGGGATTTTCTCAAAATTTGAGACCCAAATATGACGATATCAAAGGCATGGATCATCGAGCCTGAAATTTCATTACTGTCTTAATCGAATGAAATCCACGAAATAAACTGCATAATTTTTCCAGTTATAAATAACGTTTATAAAACTGGCCATGAATGAAGCACAATCACAAATATCTATTGACTGGGGTATAAAATCGAGACCAAATGCCAAAATGCAGGCACATTAGCCTATTCTGGGACTTAAAACCAAAATGTGGCATTTGAGCATGCTTCGTAGCATTCAAGCACCATTTTTTCACTTGCTGGCATTTTCGAAACCAAACTATTTTTGGTTAGCTGCCTGTTCGAGCCTTGACATACATGTAAATACATGTGGTTTAGAAATTCTCATTGTTTCAGCCTTATTTTCAAACCAAATTTTAGGATGTTTGTGATAGCACATACTGTGCATGTACACTTGTTTCAATAAAAGCAGGATTAGCGCAGCAAAATACATCCTTAATTTGCGAAAAATGCAAAATAAAAAACTGGGTGGCGAATATACAGTACATGTAGGTGTCACATCGTTGCCAACGTCAGGCGGATGGTGCTCATTGATGCGAAGATGTGATTTTGGAAATCAATTTAAGCAACAATTACTACTTGACAATTTTGACAGTTTGGCAGAATTCCGAAAGAATTCGACACTCCTGCATGCATTCGATTTTAAATCGGAAAAGCGCGTTTTAAAGGCAATTTTTTCTTTTTTTCAAAACGTGACTAATTTGACTAACATTCCGTTGGCATACTGGAGTTTTCAAATTAAAAGTTACAAGTTTTCAATTGTCCATTTGTCACGTAGCCATAGTTTTTGCCAACATGTCTCAACGGTCTTTAGTTTATTTTTTGTTTTGTTTTTTCCAGACCGAGCTACCTTTTTACAACGATGATGGCAATCATAAATCCATGGTGGTCGAAGAAAACTTAAGGGCTGTGGACCTTTGTCAACTTCTGGCAATGAAAAATCACGTCGCTAAGGACATCAACTGGTCCATTACCGAACATTTGGCAAACTTAAATCTAGGTAGGAAATATGTGATGTTTTGCTCGCACAGCTTCATTTTATATTTATTGTCCATACTTCAGTAGCAAATTTAATACCGCACATTGGCGAAATAAATCAGTTCTAAAAATAAAATAAATTTCTAAGTAGTGAGCTTGCATTTGCGTATGGCAACGAACAAGTTATCGGAAAATTGCTTTATCCCTGCGGGGATATACCGTAAAAATGACATTCCGTTGCAAGAACTGTCTAAAAATATTCTCGAATGCTACTTATTGCCTTTGAAATATTTGGGAAATGTGAATATCAGCATGACATTTAGGGAACTTATCGATCCAACATGTCAAATTTGCGGAGCTGAAAAATAGCTGTTGAACAATACGAAAGTAGGTTGCTATTTCCGCCATTTGTGGTAATTTTAGACTTACAGCGCTATTACCGTCAGCAATATACTGGGGGACTGGGTCGTTCATTGAAAACCATTTCATTCGATGGATGGGGCATAGCCATTCAATTCCGAAAATAGTTAGTCAATTTGTCAACTGGAAATTCTATATTTTAATCCGCAAAGTGCTGTCCACTTGCATTACTTCTGACAGATTGGTATATACAGTCGGCATATATGGCGTAACCAAATGTACAGAATTAGCAATCAGCATTCTGCTTAGTCTATTTTGGGCTCGATGACCTACTGGATGGATGACCATGTGAGATAATGGGCAAAATCTGAGAAATGTCAGATTCGTCACTATATAGACAAGAAAATACATATGTTAATATCAAACATTGTTGATGCATATGTGCGTGACAATACATATTCACTCCTATATGCAATATATTATTAATGCGCCCTACATGTGTGATTTAATACACATTTGGCTTTAAAATGTTAACACGACAATTAGTGTGATTTGCCCAGAATAGTTTGAATACAACGTAAGTGTTAACGATCGTGCTTTTAACATACTATAAAATGAACGTTTATCAAAGGCACTAAAGTAAAGTTAAACATACGGTTTTTTTAAAAAAAAATTGTTGTGCTGCGCCAATGCATTTACGTTTTCTCTCGCTAAGTACTTTAAATCCGATTCGTTTCCTTTCTTTCAATTTAGTGAGAAGCTTAGAAGATCACGAAGAAGTACTACAAATCCATAGGTCTTGGGGGAAATCCAATAAATCTCACGGCAATAAATTTTATTTTCGCAAAGATTTTAGGAAATACGAGTTTTTCCACACACCACAGGTAAGATCAAAACTGTGTAAAGAGGAATTAATGTTATTTTACATTCACTCATTTTTTAAATTTTAAACTTATAGCAATTTTTTCCCGCTGAAATGGTCACCATTAATCAAGAAGACAGTGAATGTTTAAGCGAATCACCAGAAACATCACGAATACATACATTAAAGGTATTTCAATGCTTAGTAACTTTAAAAGTATGGTAGTTTGTTTGTTTTCTGCATTGTCTGCATTTTCTGCATGTCGAAAGGTTCGAAAGGACAATGGTAAATAAAAGCTGATGGACAAAAAATGAATTTTTTTCCAATGCTGACTTTCATATTTGCGAAGTACCGGTGCATGTAGCGCCTATCTACAGTATACTGTTTAAACATGCCTTTATAAGGACTACGGTACATAACTGGATACTTTGATCACGATATTGTGAGCCTGTAGATCAATATTTGATCTTCTCTCGATAAAAGTAGACAAACAGAAACCCATTTAATGAACAACTGAAAGGCATTTATGTAAAACGCCAGAGTTCACCATATAAAGTATCATTTTGGAATTGCTTTTTTTCCTCGAAAGGACAAAAATCGATTTCATTTCCATCATGAAGTTCATTCCAGTTCATTGTACTAATGTTAGCCAAACACCACGTACGAATTCAATTTCGTATTACATTAAAGATACACGAGTGATTTATTTCTGTAACTAATTAGGCATTGTAATGTTTTAACAATGCTCGAGTATTGAGCACAGTCTCGTTGGGCATTGGGCTCCTCGACAATATTTTGAATTTTTTAACCTTTCAGAATATCCTAGTGAACTCTGATAAGACCCCAGATGTGGCTGATCACATGTGGGTGAGAGAACTAGGAAAACAAGTTTGGAAAAAGGCGTATTTTGTGCTAAACGAGAAAGTTTTATATTTCTCATATAAAGTCGTATCAAAGGTGAGTGTTACTAACTTTTGGAACACTGTCTTCAGTCCAACCGCATCTTAAGTTATCACTACTTAATATTTGCAGGATATTAGCCAATTGAAAAAGCTGGCGGATTTGTCGTGCTACAATATTTATATCATCCAAGATGGCAAGAAGAACTACAAAGCCCCATCAGACTTCTGCTTTTGCTTAAAAGTAAGAAAATGTAAAGAATCGACTCGTCGGTCCTTCAAATGACCGAATTTGTCTCGATAATTTTTTATTATTTTTTAGCCCAACTCATCCGATTCAAGCGAGGGCGTGTGCAAGGATCTTCATTTATTTTCGTGCGAAAGTGATAAAGCCAGATTTTGCTGGATTACAACAATGCGGATGGCGAAGGTGAGTGAAAGCCATACATATGCAGAAATGTCATCATGTGCGGCTGAAGTATAGTCAGTGATCATGAAAAATATCATCATCAAAAAAGTGTAATTTTGTTAAGTCATTTTGTTAAAAACTGAGTTACAAGGAGCACATTTTGGAAAAAGGGAGAAGAAGTCCTAAAGTTTTTTATTTAATTTATTGGGTTCATAGGGTTAGAATAGTTAGAACCAAACATCTGTTCCATTACAACTGGCGATTATTCTAAAAGGCATAGCAGAATTCGTTACAAGCGGAGTTTTACTGTTCTTTCGGGAACTTGACTAGTCACTAACCAATTAATCACATAATTGCTTGAAATCTTTATTTATAGTATGGACGCATTCTTCGTGAAAACTACAACAATTTTAAAAGTCGAAACGCCGATTCACCCATACCGGGATCTGCCAGCTATGAAAGTCTCCAGCTTCCCTTGGTATGTCGAGGATAACAATTGGTGGTTTTGTTTACCATTTGAATTCCACTGTAATTCGTTGTGAATTTCAGGAAAGTGTGCGGACGAGGGTCGCCATGGACTTTACGGGCAGAACTGGAAAAATAGTGCACGACCCGGTGGAAGCCAAAGCGATCGCTGAAGCAGAAGGCCGGTGCTTTAACAAGGTATCTACAGGAAAATTCGGCTATGTCGAACCCTAATTTAAAACTTGTGTATCATTCTGGATTTTGTAATTTTAACAGATGCCCAATGACACTATTAACATATCACCTAATTACTCCATTTTACAGAAACGCAGGCCAGGGGGCAGGACAATAAGTGGCGGATCCTTGAAAGGTTGCAGCCTAATTCACATCACCCAACCGTGGTTTTACTCTGGATTAACACGAGAGGAAGCCACCCAACTCCTCACACAATATGGCACCGTTGATGGGTTAGTAGCAATCCCTTTATGCAATAAAAATTGCCAAGACATTGTATCAAATCTTGAATTGTGCCAATTTTTCGTGCAGAGTGTTTTTGGTTCGTGAAAGCAGGAGTACGAGAGATGAATTCGTCCTTTCCTACACCCATTCTGGTAGACCGATCCACACTAGGATCATACCAGTAAGTGTACAAAGAACTGCTTTTTGAAGGGACATTGAAGCCATTAAGTAATCCACTGAAACCTATTCTTTATGGTTTCCAGGTAGAAGAAAGGCAGAAAACGTGTTACTCGATAGACAACGGAAGGACGAAATTCTTCGACCTGTTACAGTTGGTGGAATTTTATCAGTTGAACATGAGTTGTCTTCCCACAAAATTAACGCACGTCATTGGGCCGCCCACATCAGCCCTTTCCATGTCTTCCGAAGACGTTAGGAAAGTCTCCCCTTGAAAACCCGAAGGGACTTCAGGGACGTATCCGAGTACCTTGCCTCCGACCTTGAGTTGCATCAGGGAAATTACTGAACTCGCAAGATGCATAGTCATTACCGTATATGGAGGAACATTTCGATGACATTTGTGGCACTTTTCAGCCTGATTACTGACGCATGTGTAGCTTCTCATCGAAAAGCAAGCAGTGCAAGCCGGTCCTGCACCAAGCACCCTTGGCAACGCTTTTCAACTGGTTTGTTTTGAAAGATTGCAAACAACATGCAATCATATTTCAAATATTTTCGATGACACACTTTCTCACTTTTGAAACCTTCTAGACTCAATATTTGAACTGAAGCATTCAGCTTTTAGCACCAATATCAAATATAGGAACAAAAAAGTAAAAAAGGATTAAAAAATACATAGGTTATCGTGCAAACAAGGCGTTCCATGAATAGCCATAGTCAGGTTCGTATTGCTAATACGTGTATAGGAAGACTTCCATTGTACAGTGCCATCTGTACCGTCTACTTACACAAACCGTTTGCCCTTTTTAACTGCAGCTAAGGCATACCTTTGTTCAGTGTGAATTCACGAACTGGGGTACGTGCTTATCGAAAAACTTTCCTTTTTAATGTAAATGTTTAATGCGAAATAATGTAACCGTCAAGCCACTTAACAACAATCGTATACTACGTACAGTACGTGCCTGTTCCATTCAAGCTGGTTTTGTAAATCTTTTTATATCGTGTGCCCCTGCTACTTTTATTTATGTAAAACTTTGGTACCGAACAAAGTAACTTTTATTTATTTCACAACTTGAGCAAATGGTACATTTCCATCAGAACCGTTTTGGTCAGCTAATTTTGTGAAACACCTAAGCCCTGCTAGGGCATCTTTCAAGTTTCAATGTTTGCTATCCGATGAAATTCACTCATTCTTTATGATAATCAGGGTATTTTTATGCGAATCTCAACAATCATCCTGACGAATGTTTTACTAGCGCACGGACGAGGATTGCTGGTGGGTTAATTTCTTGTAAAGACTGTACTGTGACCATTTAATTCACTATATATGTACATACATGTATATGTACGTGTGCGTGCGAATCAACTCGTGATTGTAATAAATGTTGTTTGATACATTTTTAAAACAAAAATAGATAGAATATATTCTATCGAATATTTTGTACGTGTTAAAAAAATAGACAGCATTAAGTGTTAGTTTGTGGTTGTGAATACAGTGAAGAAACGGGCTAACGAAAACAGTATTGAATAACAAAGTATACTAAGGACTATTTCCCAAAAATACCGCCTTCATTTGGATGCTGCGCCAAACTTTGGTTGAAAACAGAATTTCTTATTAAGATTTTAGTTGTTGACACAAACGCCATCTGTGGGTACCATTAACGTTAAGAATTTGTGTAGCAATAGGACCCTGAAAACAATTTTAAGTTTGATTTCTTACATTTATAATTTATTGTGAATTTTTATGTCAAACATGATGAAGACGAAGGGCAT
>JAQFYZ010004126.1:0-11776 GCA_034695085.1 Cylindroiulus punctatus | reverse complement strand
AGCAAAATAAAAAGTCAAACATAGAATTATCGTTTTTATTAATATCATATGCATTTCCACAAGTTGTCAAAGAGCACATTTAATAAAACGCAAGTCCCTCTTCATGTTTACAAAAAAAAATATTTTAATATATTGATCAGGAAAGAAGAAATTGTAATGCGCAATTTTGTGCAGGGTGTCCCCAAAGTTACAACGCACTTTCGATGGGCCTTAAATAGGAGGCGAATGTTCTGAAAATCGCGAAAAAGTGATGACATAACATTTAACAAATTTTCTGAAGAACGCGTGAAAGCAAACCTTGCAACGTTTTTCGATTATTACATATCAATGGCCAAACTGGCAAACTGGCAGTATAACTCCAAAATACAAATATTTGCAACTGTTACATGTAAGTTCTTAGTTACATTAGGTCTTGATGACAGTCTAATGATTTGCTCATAAATGCGATTATATTATCCCTAAACCTGCTCTTGGATGCTTGCAATAATTCTTTGTAAAAAAAATGCGTTTTTACTTCATGTTCATCGCATTCTGCGGCTTAACCTTTAATAAACTCATGATCCAAAAATGGCAAAGGCCGCAAGCCTTAAAACAATTGAGATATTGGATGGCCACAATACACTGCGTGCCATCTATTGACTGCGCGGTGTAATGTGATCTTCAGCTTCGTAGTAAGTCTCGCAGTCGTTCCACACCTTTCTCTTCCATAGTAAGTTAAATACAAAGACATCTTCCATTGCATTATTGGCGTTCAAACTCCAGTTTCCAATTACAGGCCGTGGCCAGCAAGCTCCACAACCAAGAGGTCGATGTTGAGGCCATCTCTGGCAAAGAAGAAGGCGACCATGTGCAGTTCTTGATCACCGAAAGGACAGCGGCCAAGACGACCAAGGAGATGGCCCAAGAAGAATACGAAATGCTCACCAAAGGTAAGGCTCGTGTTGTCCATATAAAACACTACAGCAGTGTCTCATGAGTTCAAACGTGATTACTTTGGATTGACAGAATCCAAAATAAGTCCGGCCACCTTCTGCCTGGTGTTTCCGTTTCACATTCTGTTTGACCGCGACCTGGTCATCCGCCAAGCTGGCATCGCCATCTCTCGAATTCTGCCCCAGATCAACCGCGCAGGCTGCAAGGTCACCGACTTGTTGCACGTGGTTCGGCCCCACCTCGACTTCACCTTTGACAACATCCTCTCCCACATCAACACCATCTTCGTTCTTCGGCTGGGAGACAACTTGTTCATCCCGAAACACAAGCTTAACAACGTGCACGCGCATGAAGAGCATTCAACATTGAGGCTCAAGGTATATGGGTGTGATTATGTCAGAATTTTTTCCCAATGTTCAGCCCACTCCAATGTCAGCATTCTTCATCTATATACAATATAAAAAGACAACCTGACAGACTGACTGACTGACTGACTGACAGACAATCATCGCACAGCCCAAACCGTAAGGGCTAGAACCTTGAAATTGTGCATGTACCTTCCTTGGGTGCCTAACCAACCATTTAAGAAAGGATTTTTTCATAGTCCCCCTCGAAGGGGTTTAAAAAGAGGGGTAATTATATCTCCTTAACCGTTAGGACTACAACCTTCACATTTTCCATGTGTTTTCGTTTGGTGCCAAAAACATTTCTAACAAATAAAGTGTTTTTTCGTATTATCCCCGCAAAGGGGTTAAACAGAGGATTGGGTAAATATATCCCCCAAATCGTTAGGGCTACACCCTTGAAATTTTGCTGCCATGTACCTTAGGTTTCAAGGACCTTGATAGCAAAGTGTTTTCTTTCGTATTACCCCCGCTAAAGGGTAAAAAAGGAGGGGTGGGTAAATACATCTTCCAAACCGTTAGGGCTACACCCTTGGAATTTTGCTCTCATGTACCGTAGGTTCCAAGGACCTTGATAGCAAAGTGGTTTCTTTCGTATTATCCCCCGCTAAAAGTTAAACAGAGTGGGTTAATAGATCTCCCAAACCGTTAGGGCTACAACCTTGACATTTTGCTGGCATGTACCTTAGGTTCCAAGAATCTTGAGAGCAATGTGTTTCCTGTCGTATTACCTCCGCTAAAGGTTAAACAGAGGGGTGGGTAAATACATCTCCCAAACTGCATGCAAACGAAGTTGCACCCACCAACCCATTGGCCGAAACGATTTTCGAGCTTAAACTACAGTACACATAAGCTTATGTTATGCCCTTCTATAAACATGTTAGTCATTTGAGCATAAATGATGGGTCAATTTAGTCTCACAAAAGCTTAGGCGAAATTTCTAGCAAAACTGGATGAAAAATGATGGATGTTAACCTAATGTTTCCTAAAGCCACAATGATGACTTCATCATTTCGTCATCATGTGGCTAACCCCTCCCTAGAAGATGACAATACTTGAACGCTCATTTAGGCTTCCTAAGCCATGTGCAAATAAAGTAGATTTTCAAGATGTTCTGGATAATTACATATACGTTTCAAACATATTTTCCAGGGTCAAATGATACACGAATCCGAGGGCGATTTGATGCTGTTTGTTTGTTCGCCTAAGCTGACGAATTTGGACGACCTCCATAGGTACTGATAAGCCGGGCGAAGAAAATTTAGATTTCTAGAAATGATTTAAGCAGTGTAATGTATTGGGTCTTCTCAGTCAAACGGGCCTCATTTGAATTTCAGGCGAGGTCTGCACCTCAGCGACATTCCCCTACACGACGCCACGAGAGATCTGGTGTTGCTCTCCGAGCAGTTCGAAGCAGAGTACAAACTGACGCAGAACCTCGAGATTCTGACGGACAAGCTGCAGCAAACATATCGAGAGCTGGAGAGTGAGAAAATGAAAACAGACACGTGAGAACTCGTCAAAAATGGCAGCAGAAAGGCAAATGGAGGACTGAGGTGGCCATAACATACAGTATATGTTTTACGACACCCTGTATAGGTTGCTGTACTCTGTACTGCCACCAACTGTCGCATCAGAGTTGCGGCACAACCGTCCAGTCCCAGCTAAGAAATACGAAGAAGTCACCATCTTGTTTAGTGGAATTGTGGGATTCACCGACTACTGCGCTCGGAACACCGACGCTAAGGGGGCCATGAAGATCGTGCGTCTGTTGAACGATGTCTACACTACATTCGACGATCTCACCAATCCCAAGTACAATCCAAATGTTTTCAAGGTGGGCAGGCTGTCGAATTAGTGTTTTCAAAAAAATGTACTGGAGGATTTCAGAAGTTCTGGAGAGCTTACTTGAAGCTCCTTTCCGCCAGCATTTTATTTGATCATCACAAGCACTTTCCAAATAGATATATTTCCTCGAGAATAAACACTAGCAGCCTTCACAGTTGCTACTGCTAATTAAACAATGCTTGGTTTGGTTCTAGGTCGAGACCATTGGGGACAAATACATGGCTGTTAGCGGCCTGCCAGACCCATGTGAGTCCCACGCCAAGTGCATCGCAAAACTAGCTCTAGACATGATGGACTTGTCAGAAAAAGTGAAGATTGAGAACAGAGAACCAGTGGTACGAATACACTCCGTACGGTAAAAGTACAAATGTTGAACCTTTAGAGTACAAATGTCTTGAAACTATATACACACCCTATGGGTACATATGTTCATTGCATTTGTGTACCCTTGACATGTGTTCCTAGGGGTACATTGTAACTTTAGGTACAAATATTTAAATCATTTCATCCCTCTGGGTACATATATGATATATGGGGTGCAAATGTACATTTGTACCCCACAAAAACTGCATTTGTACTTTTACGGTTTAGAGTGTAGTGGTTGGCCAATGTCCTTTCAGAGCTGCATCATCTCTGGATCAATAATAATGATGTTTTTGTTACAGAAAATCACCATTGGTATTCATTCTGGCGAGGTTGTCACAGGTGTTATTGGCAAGCGCATGCCTCGTTACTGTTTATTTGGAAATACGGTGAACATTACGAGCAGAACAGAGACGACTGGTGAAAAGGGAAAAATCAACATCTCAGAGGATGCCTACAGGTGTGCACCACTTACTTAATTGTATTAAGCTACTCAAGTAACTCAACGCCGTTTTGCATGTAACATCACTATTCGTTTATCGATTATTCCACTGGATTTACTTACAGATGCCTGCAGCAGTCTGAGAATTTTGACCCTGAATTTGAGTTCAGCTATCGTGGGCCAGTAACGATGAAAGGAAAAAAGGAGCCCATGAAAGTTTGGTTCCTCAACCGGAAAAGTTCAACCTAGTGATGTCGCTTCATGTGGTACAAATAGGGTCTACGTGTTTTTTTCTCGCACTTTTCTGTTCTCGAATTCACCAACGATTACCGGAGTACAAGAGAATGTTTTCGTAGGCCTACCTTGTGCCGTCAAAATCCTGAACCATTTGAACCTCCGGTCCTCAGTTCACGTTACTTGTTCGGAATTCCGTTCTGTTGTCCATCCACGTTGTTGAACATCTTCAAACATTGTTAGCATTGTGTAGATTTCTATTTTTTAGACGTTTCATCTTGGATAGTTCCCACTTCAGTGCACCTGGAATATAAAATAAAGTATTGGGTATAGTCCAGATACAACCAGCATGGTGCGAATCGAAAATTTTCTTCCCAGAATGGGTATACGCGTGCGGTCAGGGGTTGCCTAATGGTGCCTGCACACTTGTAATTTTTGCCCTCGTACGGAGGAAATTTTTTTTATTTTATGTAGGTAAACCTTGGGCAAAGTTTGGCAAAAACCTCCATAATAAGAAAAAATTTTGCAGCAAAACCAAAAATAGACTGCCAAATCTGTACTTATTCTAGTCAAAAAAAAAATAATAGGCTCCAACAATCACAATAGTATACATGTACATGTGACTGATGTGAAAATGTCAAGATATTATAGCAACAAACTAATGATATCAATATATTGTTAAAAGAACTGAATGAAATGATTGTAGGCCCTAATTAGAATATTTGAAAATTATAATTCTGGGTTTAGGGCTTTAGGGCTCTATAGGGCTCTAGGGCCATTGGGTCATAGTAAATGAGCCCCTTGGCCCCTTTCGCCATATTTCCGTGCATTTGACCATGATCCTTGCATGTTTGACTATATTCCTACCAGATTCCTACGAGTATGTACAGTGTACATGTACATGTAAACCTACCGGTTATGTCCATGGACCCACTTGAAATAGCTCGATTGAAAATTCGAAATCAACGCTCCAAACCGTGTGCGATATCGCTAAATTCAAATGAAATGCAAGCACGTGCGCTTGGGGACGTCATTTCCGTTACAGATAATTGCGTCAGAAACCAGGAAATGACATAGTTGACCACCGAACATTCAACATTTCCACGTGAAAACTGCGGGATACGAAGTCGTATCTGCCAGAGATGATAACAGCGCCCCCTGCGCAGTGCCTGCGGCACTAATATACAGAGTGCAGACAAAGTCGATTTCAATTTGGGTACATATTTTGTGAATGAGGAATATTTGGAGCACATCTTCATGACGATTTTTATAGGGTGGGCAATAACATTTAACTTGTACGTGTTTGTGTCCTTCAAAATAGTTTTCTAAAAACTATCACACGGGATTAGGGCCAAAACTTAGCATATTCCATAGATAGCTTGCCTGTTCAAGATTTGGTATAATGTTTACTGAGATAAATTTATTTCGAAATGCATATACAGTAAAGGAAAAAAAATGCCTTTTAAATGCAATTTCTTTCCATGGATGTCATGCTCTGCTTTCAAATAAGCTTATCTTCGTGACGATTTTTATAGGGCGGGCAATAACATTGTACGTGTTTACGGCCTTCAAAATAGTTTTCTAAAAACTATCACACGGGATTAGGGCCAAAATTTAGCAAATTCAACGATTGCTTGTCTGTTCAACATTTGGTATAACTGAGAAATTCATTTCAAAATGTATGTATGAGAAAAAGGCTTTTTAAATGCATTTTTTTCCATGGGATGTCATGCTTCACTAGCAAAACAAATATACATTCATGAATTTGTGATATACACAATTTGCCAGACGTGCCATATTTTTCGAAATCAGAAAAAAAGACGTGCCCATAGACTGCATGTCCAAAAATCACATACAGGATACAGTGTACATGGATGTGATTAGAGTAATGAAACGTGCATAGAGCAGAAACGAATATGCTCCACTCGTCTACTATGATTGTCCCAGTTAGTCATCTCGGCAAAATCACAGCCAATCAGAGAGATTCGGCTTATCGACGTACTGTTTCAGGAGTTTCAGCGGCAAGAGGAAAATGGCTGCCATGCTCGATATTATATTACAGAAAGGACGAATCGCAAACAGGAAATTGCATCCTGTTGGTGTGAACGACGCCATTTTTTCGTTCTTTTGCCGAGACGACCATTGGCCACTGGTGGCGCTGCAGTCAGCCACTTTCATGGCCGCGAGAGTAGGATAAAAGTCTCAAATGCAATGGAAAGTTTTTCATATTCCCCAAATAAGCTGGTAAATGCAAGCTAATTATTGTTTTAACGGTTCCGACTAACTCTGGGGTACCCAATAATACTCTTTGTTGGTATTTAAAGCATTCCGTATTTATTTTTGGGTAACGAGCCTGAGTTTACCGAACTTCGCCATGTTACTTTATGAAAATATCCTACTTTCATGGGAGTTTACTCGACTACCACTAGATGGCGACCCTTTCGCTGCACACTCCCAATAGCTAGGGTAGTTACATTTACACGTTGGAAATTACAGGGGGAAAAAATATTTTCAACCATTGTCATCACAATGCATGAGTGGGGCTTCCGAACAATAAAGTTACCTGGGAGGCCAAAGAAATTTGCAACGATTTCTTTGGTTTCACCAGGAGCTGCTGCTGCACTCCGCCCTGTAATCATTTCACCGTTCACACGCAAAGGCAGCCCGCCGCCCAGGTAGATAATGACCATTTATTTGATTTTTCAATTGAAATAAATGCGTGCAATTAGCCGGGCCTGTGGCACGGGTGCAAAAAAGCAGCCGCGAAAACAAACAAATGTTTCGTGTGTCAAAACACAAGTCGCAAATGACGAGGTTGAGGACTTCATCGGCCGGTCAGACAATGAAGATGTAAGCAAAATAGGATGTGAACAATCGTTTTAATATGTTCCTGCTACTGTGCTAACGCAAGAAATTACAGCACTCGGGAGTTTTTGAAAAGAACTTGAAGGTAAAAAAACCAGGGTCTAAAGCAGCGGACCGCGTAGAAAAAAGGTGGACAATGGCGTCCATAACGCTTTTTTTCTTCTGATTATTTTAATTTTAGCATCGCAGATTGTTGTCCACATATTAGAAATAACATCCGACAATGTTACTTTGCAATGCATGCAATCAGTATGCAGGGTGATCATCAAGTCTCGCCCTCATTACAAAACTAATATTTGAAGAAAAACGTTTTAGTTACATGCACGGTACCATAGCAAAAAAATATAGAATTTGCAGACATATTAATTCGGTGTTGGTATAGTATATCTCCAGATTAGAAATAGGTGACTCCATCAATATAATGTAGTATGACTCCACATCTCCATACGGTTTCAGTGTGGTGGAAATAGTGGTCCAAAGTCATTTTCTTTTGATCTGAGCCTAAATCCTACCTAACCTTACCTATCGTTAAGGCCCAGTGAAAGTGCGTGTGACTTTGGGGACACCCTGCATAAAATTACCAAATACAATTTCTCCTTTCCTGATCAACATAATAAAATAATTTCTTTGTAAATATTCACAGGGACTTGCGTTTTTTGGGATGTGCTCTTGACAACTTATGGAAATGTATATGATATTAATAAAAACGATATTTCTATGTTTGACCCCTTATTTTGCTTTATGGGCGATAGATGGCAGCACCTGCCATCTGAATGGGAATATAAGAGATTGACTGTCGTTGGCAAAACAAAAAAACGAAATGTCTTTTTATTTTATATAGCGCAGGAACTTACTATCAATATAAACTTTGAATTGAAACATGTAGTTTCATTTGAAATTATCATATCTGTCCAAAATTATCAAAATTCAATTGCAAAAAATCTCTTTCAATGGGCCTCAAGGCGAGGAGGCCACATTAATTTATGGCTTTGGGCCACTATTTCCACACTTATAAATGTACATGTACAAAGATGTGGAGATGTACAATTCTGGCAGAATCACCCTTTTCCGATGTGGAGACATCCTATGCTAATACCGACATGTTCAAAATATGTTCGAATGTCTACTTTTGCAGGTACTGAACAGGTTCCCCTTAAAAACGGATCTATTAAGAGGTTTCTCACTCCTATTAGAGGTTCCTGAAAGTTTGTTCTTTTCCGCTAAAAGGGCTATATTTTATTTAGGGTGAAGTTTCGGCGTTTGGCAACAGGGGGCTTTCCGCTCGCCATTACTCCTAGTTATAGTTTCGATATTAAAAGGATGTGGTGGAAGCCATTCTGGGCCGATTCATCTTTTTGCAGTTCCATCCATCTGGCCACCATGTCTGTCACTTTTTCCGACTATTAAAGCCGAGGCCTTCGCCACATGTTGGATGCATTTCCTTTCTCTTATCTGGTCCCTTGGCAGTATTTACGCCAAAACACGGCCACATGTAGAGCCACCCAACGGGCCCTAATCCATAGCCATCAACAATTTGTGGTTTGGGGCCTCAGCCTAGTTGAGGATCTTCTTACCTTCATTCATGCTTTAGGCAGAATCCTTGGCTCCAGTTTTACGTTTAGGGTTTTCAGGATGGGCCCCTGGACTTCCTTTTGCAATTATGCCCACCACACGTCAATGGATGCTTCTGGGATTCTACAGGGGTGCCAAATGGGAGCCCCGTAGGGAAGAAATTGAGCTAATTCCAACAGTTGTACATGTAGGTCCCATGATCGATGTTGGCCATCGAATGTTAACTCATGAACTTTGCACCTCATACCAGCTAATCTGGGGACGACCTTGAATATATAATTTGCATTACAATTATTATTGTTGTTGTTATTGCGGCTATTTAAGGAATGCCCCCAATGCCCTTTTAGGAGGTGTTCATTCAAAGTTCGTTTCGCTCACAGCAGGGTTACAATGGCTCGTATCTCTACATTAGCCACAACCCTGTGCTGACAGCGAAAAAAAATGCGCGGTGCGAACACCAGGGGCTCTCAGCGAATACAAATTGAAACTTGTAAAGCTCTTCGAAAGTCTATTTTGCGATTTTAAGAGCCAATTTCAAAGAAAAACAACACGAAAACCAGGGGCACGATTTCGGGAATGCGTCCCGTCCCCACATGCAAAAGAAATGTATTTCAAATGCATTTTGAAAAACATTGCAAATTGTAAAATGTATTGCAAATGTATTTTTCAGAAGAAGCTCCACGATAAATGCATTTTTAAATGTAAACAGAAATGCATTTTGAAATACATTGACAAGTCATTGCACGATACATTTAGCAATACAGATTTATAAAATTCAGTGTGCTATTGCAATTTATTACATTATTAAAAATTCAATTCTAAAGTACATGTACATTGGTTTTTAAGAATTAATCAAGATGATCTTTCATTCTAATTCTGGAAATTGTGGACATGTACACGTCATGTACTGCAATACACACAGAATACATTATAAACTATAGCCTATGTCACAATGCATTTCACAATACCATATGAGCAAATTATGGAACGCATTATGAAATGCTCAACAAATACATCTTACAATGCATTTTACAATTCATTATGATATACATGTACATGTACATTTGTCTCAATCTACAGCTGTACACTGTTCATAAATTTTGAAATGAATTTCAAAATGCATTTTCTATACTGTATTTCTAAATGAATTTCTTTTCCATATGGGTCGTCAAACTTTCACTTAAACATTTATGCTTATTTTGCAGGAGGACAACAAGTACAGAAAGAATTGCAAGTCTTCAATTTTGGAATTAAATCAGAATTCCAAAATTCGGCATCAAACAGTATAAAATATTGTACTTTAAAGTTTTACATGCACTATACATGTTAATTCATACAATCTCTTAATGAGCGTCGGATCTGCAATTACTGTTGTTTTAATACAATCATATTTCAGAAAATATATAACAGCCACATCGTATCTTTCAAATATGAAATTTAAAAAAGAAATTACTCTACTTGGAAAAGAGTGTAGACTGCACTTTCCGAGTTCAATTCTCAAAAGATTTAAGACAAGTTGAAGGGTGTACTTGTAAGTTAAAATTCTCAATAATCTACTCCAAAATCGACGTTATAATCTTGCCTAATTGATATTCCAAACAACTATTAGACAATTTTTCGGCGGACTTGTTTATCACACGTTCTTTCACCCTCGCCGTATATATGTCAATATATCGAAAATGCCAGAAATCATAAAGTTTTTTCTTCTTAACATTGCTTTTTTTTCTTAGGATTTCATTTTTATGACTAACTGAACCGTCGAAAAAATGGCTCGCACGTGGGCCCTGGGCCACCCACCCGGCGGCAACATCTTACATTTCTAATATATACATGAGCATTTCAAAATATCAGGAGTCTTTAAGAAATTGATAGCAATGGCCGCCATCTTGAATCCCATACTTCGGACCTATTCGCAACAGTTGCCATGAAACCTACCGCGTCGATTTGCAATTGAATACCCTTACATGAGTTCTGCTTGACAAATCCGCTATCAATCAAATTAATAGATACTTAATTAATGGTGACGAGATAGTTGTTAAATATAGGCCTAATATACTCAATTTCACACTCATCATAGAACTTCTTAGAGCAAATTGCAGAGCAAATTTTTCTTAATTTGTCAGACCAGATATTGAATGCAATTTTTTCATAGCACGTTGCACTGTTCTAAGATGAACCCCAAATTTATAAAACTTTGACTATGTAGATTTTCACGAAGAATATGTACACTATATTTAACAAATTACCTGTAGAACGCACATTTATGTAACCCATGAATAGAAATGTACTTCCAACTGTATTCATTATTTTGCGGACTGTTTTTTAGAAACGAAATTTTTTTGGAGAATGGAGTTGATTTTAGCTCAAAATACATCGATTATTACGTTTGAACAAAATGTTCGTGCGTGAAACGCCTTTGCAGAATTTTTCTGCAAAACGGTCAAATTTCGAAACGTTCAAAACAACAAACGTAAACAATTACAAACATTGCTCATACGAAGACTATACAAGTGTAAATAAATAGAACTGGTTGTTAACACGTGTATCAACCGAAATCACGGTAGGGAACCAACCGTAACCTTCTGGAATGCGTCTTCGCACTTCGTAAATCAACTTCCTAATTTCAAGTCTCTACCAGGTGTGTCTCGAAGATTTACGTATACTATCATAAAATCGCTTCATTGGTAAATATCATCAAACTGAACTTCAATCGGTCAAGAATGACGAAGTTGTGTGCTCTTACAAAAAAAAATGTGGTGAGCTGATAACATTAGGTCTATACATGCTCCAAAACATACTGAATCATACTGCAGTTGTAAATATATTCAACATAAATGAAAAATTTGGCATTCATGGAAAAAAACCTATAGGATTCACCTAGTGAGATCCTGAAAGTGTACATGTACATATTTGAATGCCTGTCAATTTGCGGTTTAAAACAATATAATGTTAAGGCCCATCGAAAGTGCGCCGTGCCTTTAGGGACACCCTGCACAAAATTGCGAACCACAATTTCTCCTTTCTTGATCAACACATTGAAATATTTTTTTGTAAACATTAAGAGGGACTTGCGTTTTATTGGATGTGCTCTTGACAACTTGTGGAAATGCATATG
>JAQFYZ010004125.1:0-11778 GCA_034695085.1 Cylindroiulus punctatus | reverse complement strand
AGGAATTCGCGGGAATTTGCAGGAATTCGCGGGAATTTGCAGGAATTCAAGAATTCCAATAGAATTCTGTGGGAATTGTAACGGAATTCAAAGGCTGTGTACACAGGAATTCAAGAGTGGTTGCCCCCTCGCACCCAACACAAATTCTGCTTTTCAATGTTTTGTGTTTCAGTTACATGTATATTGCAAACTTATTTTAGCACATCTGCACCCATCTGTCAGCATAACTCGGTGAGAAACTCGCCCTGGAGAAACTGCGTCAGATCAGCCCACGAAATTAGCATTTAGTTCCGCTTTCTTGCCCGCCAAAACAACTTCTTTGCTGATAAGTTCTTGTTTTTTATCCTGCCAGAGGTCACGTCCAGCCCGACATCCGCCCATTGTTCGCCTAGCAGAGAAGCGAGATTCGCATGGGGCTAAGATGAGGATCATGGGTAGCAGCAGCGGCCCAAGGGAGGACGCCCATTGGGGCCAGTGCTTCGAAGAGTTCTACGGCCCCGAGTACTGCAAGAACCTGAAGAAGGACCTGGAGAAACTGAAGGATGAGTTCTACGAAGGCAACGCGCAGCGCTTCCAGCGGGAGTGGGTCATGCCAACGGCCAACCTTCTGAGAAGGATGCGCCACATGGTGAGTGTGTGCAGGTTTGGGAAACAATGACCAGGTAACGTCTAAGGAGATGCACATGTATTTCAAGGTGGTTGTCCTTTGCAATAAACGCATATTTTTGATAGTAGATGGCGGACAGTTTGTTTGAACTGATCTGTGTTCCCACCTGGAAGGCATCAAACTAACAATTAATAGTTAGTTTGTCTTATCCAGGAAATAGTCTGAACTTTTAATGGCCTGAAACTCTTGAATGCCAATTAATAATTTAAAAACGTATACAATATTCATGTGTAATAAAGCACATAAAGTATAAAGTATAATAAAGTACAATAAAGCACATTGTTATAAAGTTTTTCAGTTGTTGCTGTTTCCCAAAATTGATGTGAAGTTTTATGCAACCAGTGTACATGTGTATATTGCAGTTTTGCAAAGGGTCGCCATTACAGATGTTGCCACAGTGTCACTTGCAGAGTTTTATCCAATTTGTAATTTGCTTCAGTTTGACTTGCATGAGTTGATTAAAATACAACCAGTTGTTGTAAGCAAGGGGTTTTTCACACTATTTGTCTGGCAATTAATGGATTTAAGGCAGACAGGCCAAGCGCCACCAGATCTTTGGAACAATTTCGTCCAGCGGAGTAGTAGTGGTTTGTGACATAGTAGGAACAGAAATACACTGTGCCATATAGACCTATAAGGGGGACGTTAAAATATTGTAATCACTTGCTGAGGATTTTTCAATCCTCCCCATGTCAGCAATTGGCTGTCCCCTCGGAATTTTCTAATCTATATTAATAAACCATCAACATGTTTTTTTCATTAATTCTATAGGCCCTATATACAGTACATGTACAATTGTAGTCCTATACAGTGTTCATGCAATATGCAAATATAAGTAATCCCCTTTTCCCCAAATGGGCTGGTATTGCATCGAGGACGCCATGTGATGGTGATAAAAGAATGACTTGAGTAAATCACTGATGATTTGCCAAATTGCCAAGCTTTTGTAAAAGCCGATGAAACATTTGCCATTGAAATGTATTAAAGCAGACTTCAGTCGATATTTTCTCAGCCAATATTAATGGTAGTTCTCTGTCAAACTCATGCTGAAATTCTGATGATCTGGTGAGATCTGGTTTCTTATCAAGAAACCTATCAGAAAATCCGTTGCTCGTGCTTATACTGTAACTTATAAGAGAAAAAGACTGGGGTACATGTGAAGCCACTGATGCGGTTCATGGTTCCTAATTGGTTGGTCAGTAAACGATCAGTGATTACCATGACATTTGCCAAGTTGCCAACAATAAGTTGCTTCGCTGGTAATTAATTCCAATTTCCAAATCATCAGAGCTAGTAAAAGAGTTACAATCTGGATGACGTCATTCGTCATTACAAGGTTCTAAAATGGCCGCCCTGGTTTTATGGTCTTCCTCGCGATAAATCAAATTGCTTGTTTTTTTCTCCTAGAGAATTGGGAAAATACTTCTCAGGAAAAATGAATGCGATAATTCGAATTCACGATTCCCTGTCAGGGCCCCTAAAACCAAGGCTTTGTTAAATTCCTTTTCATCCGCCATTTTAACCTTTAACGAGCATGGTTATGGCCCGTTAACGAACTTGTGTTGTTCGGCGAAAAACGCTTTGCAAAAATAAAATAAAAAATCCTGTAATGTTAATACATTAAGTGCCAAAATGCTCGTCTTTGAATGGCAATTGCTCAATTAGATTAACATCATAAGCGCTCATGATTCACAGAGTTCACAGAATACATGTACGTAGGTGACAATAACTTGGCAACATAATCCAAGATTTCATTAGAATTGTTTAGAGACCAACCGAGAATGACCAAGATCCATCCAACCAATTCAAATGGCTTTCCATAATCAAACAATAAAAGCTAGTTTAAGCTACAGGTAGGTGCGATGGTTATGGATGACTCATCTAGCAATCTACATAATCTTGCTTAGGCGACAATTGCGACAGCCTTGATGTATAATGTTGGCGTCACTAGTTTGGGAATGTGCACAGCAAACAAACGTGCTGAGGAAAACAACAACAGACAAACTTCGGTGTTTCGCAATGTGTGTATGATGTTGCTATCTAAAACAATAGCATGTGTATTGCCAGATAATTACCCAGGCAGACACCTGGGACCTGCTCCTTGACCTCATTAATGCAAGTCTATCACTATCTAGGACACTGCATGACCAGACACTACTGTAGTTCTGAGGAATCATCAATAAGAAAGTATTAAAGAAACTGATAAATGGATCACCAGTTGGTGACTAGCCTAAACAGCTGTACATACATGTACTAAACTGGAAAAAAACTGTAAATTTATGGAACCTGGAATTTTTTAGAATCAATGAGGTATGGTGGAATTGATCATAAGGCCAATTCTTTAAACCTGTAAAATTGAGAATATGACCATAGAAAAACTTGGTCAACTCAGCGAATTTCGTTTTCAGAAATTAGTAGTTACCACGGGCCACCAAGCAAAGTGATAGAAAAACTGAGAACGTGAGCTTTGATTGCTTCAAATTGTCAAAAAGGCTTCCTACTCCCTCAGGGTCGATGCACTTTCCTTATTACATACTGTACATGTATGACTTGCACAAAGCTCCAGAAATTGGTGACTTATAAAATTAGAAATGATCAGAAATCCAGCCAGAGACTGTGATTTGTCGAGCATGGCACCAAACCAAACTCCTCGGCTTATCCGAAAATCAAGTTCAGGCTTTCCAAGAAGTCAACACCACATTTGATTTTTGAGAAATGGTCGAGGTTTGTGGCCTTCACCTACACCAAATCTGTTTACTATATAATGATCGGTGCCAAATGTTCAATTGGGTTTGGGATACTGAAATGATAGCAACGTCATTGCATATAGGAATATTTACGGAATGGGATATAACTTGAACTTTAAGAAGAATTTGCTTCCGTGTTTAGGGAATAGATTTTCCCGATGAAAGAACACATAATACAAATAAAATATTCCTCCTGCGAAAAAATACCGCTATCTCTTTTGAAAAACCAGTAGGTTTTGTGACACTGATTAAGTTTTCATAGAATATTACAACAAATGACGTTACTTGAAATTTATATTCCGTATTTTTTTAAATAAAATCATCTATTTACAATAATGATGTTTTTTTTCTCAATTTTCAGGGTTTTCCAGTGCGAACTCGAGACCACGTCATCATTCACTTGTATAACCCCGTGGATTCCATGTTTGCTGGGGAAATGCATTTTCAGGTGAGCCTACTCTAAAGCTTGGGAATTAGAAATCATGATTTGTCAAGTTTCCTGTTTTCTTGATGATGTTGAGCAATGGTTATTTTAGCTTCAACTTGTTATTTAAATCCCAAGGCTTCATTCAATTTATTATGAAGTTCAACTGGTGCAAAAATATGGAAGTTTATAGTATGAATTATGACGAGGCTTGAACTCTGATAAATATTGATGGCCATATATGCACTGTGAACTCTAGAGCTGGGATTGTTACATTTCAGGAAGGAAAGCCTCTTTTAGTCTTAATTTTCTGCCACTATCTTTTATCGTGCAAGATTTCCTGCCTCACTGTATCCCACACAGCCTGTATCAACATTCTGACAAGTCAACGAATTGAAAATTAACAAATCATGGAATCCAAAAGCCTGAAATCAAATATTGAGAAATGACTAAATGTGTTTGAAATGTAATATTTAAAACCCACAACAAAAGCAAAAGGAAAAAATTAACAATCGGATTTCACATGGCGATTCAAAACAACCTGAGGAAACTTCAGCAATATTTATCTAGTACGTGTCTACCTATTAATATTCACGGATAGCCATTATAAAAAAATCCATAAAAAATCCATTGCGCACATTGGAAGCCGGATTTCCGTCAAGTTTATCATAAGTTGTGTCCTACTCATGCTAAGCATTTGTTTTCGACCTTTAAAAAAGCAGTTTTAAACCCACACATTGGGCAAGAATACACATTCCTGTAAATCTCGTGAAAGGCATTAATGTGTTTTAAATTAACTTGATAGTGCTCTGGGAAACCTCTCCCATGAAAAATTCACAAACTCTCAGACTGCATAAGGCCAATTAGGTCAAGCGTCACTTGAGACCGGTGTATCAATGAACATTGCATTTAAAAAAAATTGAATCCTCTAATAGTGCATGCAGCTCTCGCCTTTGGTTAATGAGCTATTTGTCACTTGCATGTTAAACAGCGGTATAGGAATTTGATAAATTAGTCTTAGACTACAAAAACAGGGAAAAACCTTTGCTAAGACGAAAACATCAATGTTTTCGTTTTAGAAATGTTGAAATGTTAGAAATGTTCGTTCGTTAAAGAAAATGCCAAAACACCAAATGCGAAAATTTCATAAAAATCGGAGAACGTCCAACAAAACCATGTTCAGATAGATATAACCACACAAGATGTACTTAATTGCTGACAAAGTAAAAGAAAATTTGAACATCATGAATAAATGTTCTCTTTGGAATTACGTAGACATAAAGGAAACTAAAAACAACGAAGTACGAAGGACAACTACAAAAATGTTAGCAAAGTAGTATAAAATGATTTGCAAAATGTCAATGCTTCACAATCGCACAATATGAGATACATATACGTTGTCATATTTTCATAATGAAGACTCAGGGTTCCACAGAATTCTAATATGCATGGGAATTTTTATTTTATTTTTGGCAGGTGGGAAGGAAAGCCCCTGGAACACTCACACTCAAATTCACCAAACAGAACAGCAACGGACTGTTCGTGATTCAACCAAAGACTCTTAGTATTGCGGATGAGAGCAAACTGCAGAAAGATCCACTGGATTTCCTGGACAAGGTGCGGTTGGAGATGCGGGATTCTGCAGTGGACATTTCCCATCTCCTCCAAACACTAGTTTTGATGACCGAGACGTGCAAGTTGCAAAGGCAAAGTGCCAAAGTGTTTTTCGCTCACGTTAAAGAGGTAAGACAAAGGTCAAAATAACCCATCTTATGACAAATGCATACACGCCCAAGAACTCATGGGGACTTGCAATGGGAAACACAGCCCACCATGAAATTGAATGGGTATGACAAACATTGGGGCCACCAAATTCCCTCATGCATAGCACATTAATTGCTGGATTTTTATATCATTTCAGAATGCCGGAAGCAGCACAACGACTTTGAATAGTCATCCCTTCCATGACATACCTCCAGCCCCACAGTTCGCCATTACCAGCATCCCACTCACCAGCAACCAATGGCTGCCTGGCGTTGTCAACCCAGACTCAATTAGGCAAGATGGAAGCTACCCGTTCCCGCTGAACTTCTGTGTCAAGAATTATGTCAACTGCAACCCTAAACCAGAGGTTGGTGGCCAGCATGCATCCATGCATCAAATCCATGCATTAACATATCAGGGATTCCCCAACTTTAGATTACAATATTTCCATTTTCGACGTGTTTGCAAATTCTTAAACCCAGGTTTGAAAATATTGTTTTTCATCACATTTTTGCCTTTGCAGATTAATCCACTTAACTTACTCGCAAGCACCCATTATCGGTTGCCCAATGGCCCACAAACAGCAGGTGCTACTTATCGCCAATCCCGGTCCTCTACTTGGCATTCTGTAAGTACATTAGTACTGCACTATTCCAAATACAATTACCGCACATATCTTTTCCTACTTTGAAACCAATCAAAACGCCTTGTCTAAAGAACTTTAGACAAATTAAGGGAATATTTTCTGGATTGATTAAATTGCAACCAGTTGCTCTTTTTGAAATTCTAAGGGTCTATAGGTCCCTGTCCTATATCCACAGTTGATTTATGAATATTTCCAACATCAATCCCTCGACTAATTTGCTTTCACTTTTCATTTCCACAGGAGCCAGAGGAAAACGACGAAACTATGAACCTTCAGAGCTTCACAGAAAACAATTGGCCACGTATGCCGCCAGATAGCCTGGCGGAAATCCAGAGGAGGATGTCTGACACACGCCTCTGGGAGGCGTCTAAAGGGTCACATATGCCACTGGATAGCCTGGAAGATATTCAGAGGAGGATGTCTGACACACGCCTCTGGGAGGCATCTAAAGGGGCTGGCCCCTCAGTGGACCAGAAACTTGTCAGCAACCCGGCCTATGGGCAACCATTCTGGCACTATGGGCAAGGCATTCCGGAATCAAAGGTTATTGGTAGTGAGACTAGAACCTCAATGACCGACGACTATACAGGAGACTTAGCTGAAAAAGCGACAGAACCAATAAGGCACATATTGGAGCAGCGCACTGCTGGAACTGAAGCGTATGTCCAAGAGCCTTCAGAGATACCGACGCCTTTTCGAAAAGACTCTGGAGAGCGTACGTCAGCCACAGAAGACTATGCAGGAGAAGCTTCAGCAAAAAGCTACGAAGAGTCAGTTTTGAAGGGCACCTTTGCTAACGCAATTGCATCTGGTCACAAAGATGATACCAAGCCTGATCCCTCTGGGAATGTTAGCCCAAGGACAGCTGTCGTCAATGACTATACCAATGGTTCCCGAAATATGAATGGCTACCAAAATAACAATGGCCGGCAAAACGTGAATGGCTATCAACAAAATGTTGACGTACTTCAGATCCCTGGCAGCTCCAGGTACCCCTTTGTTCCATGGTTGACTCCAACAGCGATGCAATCATCGTACCAGGGTCCAGCAGTGATGACTGAGAGAAAAAACTCAGCACCAGGGTTTGTAATTTATCTACACCTGTACATGTAGCTTGAAGTAGTGTCACTGCATGCATGCTTCTCCAAATTCAATTTCAAACCATAAAAAAAGCCTTGAATCCCTTTAAACTATATAGAAGTTATCAAAACCATTTTAGATATCGCCAATAGCTGAAGGGATTTCTTTACTCTTCCAGGATGTACATCACCCCAGATACCAGTGAGAGCCGAAGGACGTCATCCTTGGACGCCTACGTGGGGAGTAGCACAACTGGCCTCAAAGTCTACCCTGAAGATCCGAGGGCTCGGTCAGAAGGCAACCTTACAGCTACCAGGACCAACACTGTGGACCAGTATTTTGAGCGTCAGAATCAAAATTCACGCCCTCTAAATTATGTCTGGGATGTGCCCGAGGTTAGGAAATTGACCAATGGTCATGAGCTGGTCAACAGTACGTGCCAGCCTCCCAATGGATACGTCAAAGACATGACTGGTCATGAGCTGGTCAACAGTACGTGCCAGCCTCCCAATGGATACGTCAAAGACATGACTGATGTACAATCCCAAAGACTCGAGAAACCACGCGTCGGTCCTGAGGAATGTGCCAACAGCCTAGACTCATGGATGTCCCATGCAGGCAGCGCCTCTCTGATGGCGCAGAACAATCGGCTGCGGGCCAGTTCTTTCGGTGGAGGTCCAAGGGGCAGGTACTCCGACGAGGAGGATATATCTCTTCTGTCCCACACCAGCTATCCTTCCTGGGGTTCGCACCCAACTGTGCACATGAACCCCGGGGGTGGCATGCTTCCGCTGGCCATTGAGCAAATCAACAATGACGAGATGAACTGGCAGAAGTACGCACCAGAGAACAGTTTGAACTGACCGAGTATGCCATGCACCTCAACAACCAAGTTGACCCATATATAAAACGCAATCCCAGCTATCAGTTTGGAATGAGCCAACAGTTATTACATAACCATACATACCCGCCTCTCATACTTCCGCTTTTTTATTTTGATGATAAATCTTTTTTCTCTAACAAGATAAAGAAATGGGCTTTCATTTTAAAATTATGGACCAAATCCATTTTGGGCATAAATATTTTTTATGGAAATAGTCTTTAAAAAGATTCCTATTTCATTGTCCCATCATCTCATGTCTTTTATTGTTAAAACTCATGTGTTCAATCCAATAAATAAAGATCCACAAGGGGTTATTTATAAACTTTTTCCATTTTAAAGATGTGCATGTAATCCACAAAAAGCAAGCCTTGTGCAACTTAAAAATCGATAACATTTCAATAAATTAGCGTTTACAATCTATACAAAATACAACACAGTTAACGGCATCAGTATTTAAAAGACAGCTCTTCCAGAAATATCAAACATGCAGGATGAAGGAACGATGGTCCAATCATTATCAAAAACATGTTTCGGGCTATTTATTCAGGAATCTGAGGAAATTTTGGGTGGAAATGTGAGGGGCAAAATGCGCTTATATACGTGTCAAATGTGTACGATAAGGTTGTAGGATTGCTACCAAAGGCTGCTTGATCTGCAAATTAGTTAAGTCGAGAAATCATTAGGAATAGAAATGCTCTAGTCTGGCTGTGCCAGGTTTGGTTTTGAGCTCTCGAAATCCCATCTAGTCCACTAATTCGATGGATCCAGAAAATGTGATGGGGAAAAATGGCATTTTCCTGCAAGTTGTGGTTTTTTAAAGCTTTCGAACAATACTTTCTCCGAAATTTGGTTTTCAAATCAGAATCTCACAACGACATCACGAGTTGAAAACAGGTTCTCCATAAGCCACTTTCTCATCAGGGGGTTTACTGGCTGATATGTAAAAATCCCCAAAAACGATTTTCGTAAAAAACTACTCATGGAAACAGGAATATGATTTTTATTTCTTTAGTTTCAAAAAGTCAACTTTTACCAAATTGAAAACTACATATAGAATGTATATCTTAAAGGTTATTAATAATACTAAGAGAGAAAGAATTGAGTTCACTAAATATCTCTGGAAAACAATCCACATATTGATTTTCATCCACAAATTAATTGTTGGGAATCGCCCTGCCATCATTTTCGCCAAAAAACGCATCTGGGTCCATCTGTGGTTCCTGCTCAAATAAACTGGATATCCGTTGTAGAAACAACCGTTTGCCAGAATTGTGTTCGCCATACCGGATGGAAAACCAACTTGGAAAAGAGCTACCGAACATTGTGCAATATTGAAGCTCATGCAAGTCTTTTCGCATAGGCGATAAACTTATGTAAACTTCACAGCGTGATAAACAACTATGTCATAGCCAGTCATTGGTTAACTTTTGCTCGCAAACTTACACAGCTTAATTTCTGCTTTAAAGAAGCTAAGGTTTTAATTTTCTGTAACTGGTACCTATTGGGGCGAGGCTTGTTTGAAACACTGGCCCGGACCAGAGTGCATGCTGTACTGGTTGCAAGCATGAATTTGTGACGAAGCCATGTTTCAAAAGGAATCGCTGTATGCATCATATTCAATTTTTCAGTTTTGGAGCAATCGTGACGATTTGGTTTTCACTGCTTTTTAATTGAAACACGCCTATCTGTAAGCCTCGCTCTATATTCAGTTGTTATTATTAACGATTCCCGTGATTATGTTGTATTCCCAGGTAATCAGTTTTGTTTACGATGCATTTATTAAAGAAATATCTAAGACGTATTCTTGGAACGAATATGGTTGTAAACTGATTTAGGGCGGCTTGATTTTATCTTAGCCACGATTAAATTAAGTGAACCCAATGACATTAACTTTCCAAAGAAAAAAACAAAACGCCTTCATTGCAATCACATATTGCCGCTGAAATTTGAGATAAGTAGCAAATTACCTACACATTTCACTGCAAATTTGGTATCAAAATTAGGTGATAAATATCTTTATAGCAAAGTTAGAAATTACAGCATACAATCAACACTTTTTTCTCGATTTCGTACCCATTATTCACGTATGAATGCGAGATGCTAGTTCGGTAAGCCGGTCCCCGGTACGCTGTGACGTCACTTAGGGGGGGAAAACCCAGGTATGAATGACCGCGAGGGCTGACGGGAAAATTACTCCCAATCATTCGGGGCTCATCAACGCATAACGCGCCAAATTAATAACCACGATGACGAGCAATTAAAATCAGAGATGATGACCAAAAATAGTATAATAGCAATGAAGTATAGGAACTTCAAATCCGGTTGGGGTTCCGCTTGGGATTGGAATGTAATGTACTGAACGTGTACTAGTTGCATCAATCTCTCGTTAACTTTATAGGCAATCTCAGATCAAGTTTTAGTCCACATGAATGGATTTCATTGTACGGTTAGCCGTTCGAAATCAGAAGCAACACTATCAATGACATATGATTGAATCACTCTACCCTACTAAAATTACATCGTGAAATGTCTGAACCTCAAAATCCAATCAGTGGTAGGAGGATGGGGACGTCTTACATTATACATATGCATGTAAATCAGTTAATGAATGAAATTTGGCTGAAACTTTCGCCGCAAATCGCAAATGTTTGTTGACAACGAACAAACATTTCTCGCTTCATTTACGATGAAATGCACATGTGGTGCACCGAAGGGTGGGATTTCCCCTGTCCTTTCATCGTTCATTTTATTGGTATTCCAGCAATGGTATTGTGTGCCAAACTATATAAACACTACCAAGTGCTACTGTTTATAATTGCAACAAAAGCTATACACTGCCGAACCAGCTGGCAAGCTCCGGAATGCTTTCGCTGAAAATTTGGTACTTTTCCAAGCATTGAGTGCCAGGCAAAATAGTATTTTCCACGATCACTGCCATCGACTGTATGAGCCATTACATGTTCCACATGAGCATAACAACGATGCACTGTTTGCATGCAAATGATGCAATATGTGGCAGATTTCGTTACACCAGCTCCATGTGGAGGTGTATTCATTGCAGGTTCGCATCCAAAACCACATGAATTCTCCAGAAGTGTCTAAGCGTGAAGAGCTGTCTCTTTTTCATGTATGACCCCTGTGGGTACCACGATCAGCTACGGCCAATTTCCACCGTCACTTTCCCTTATACAGCATTTCCTGAGGTGTTAAATTAGCTTAATTTGCCCATTTGATATGCTGTATTACCTCTTGTGGGGGAAAAATTGTGCAAACGGGGTCATTAGCTGAGGTCAAATTTTCGGTTTTCCCCACATTTTTTACACTCCGGATAATGGTTTAAAAAGACAAGAAACGCGTGTCACCGAGCACGTGAGAGAATGCGAAGAGCAGGGTCCTGTGTATACACGAATGAAAGGCAAACTACGACAAATGTACAATTAATAACAATTAATACAGTCAAACCTCGTTATAACGAACTCGCTTATAACGAACTAGCAGACCTACCCATCCTTCGGATGGGTGAGGTCCCCTAGACTCGGCCCGGTTTCATTTGAAATTGCTGCAGCT
>JAQFYZ010004124.1:0-11779 GCA_034695085.1 Cylindroiulus punctatus | reverse complement strand
CATTCGACCCCATCAGCCATTGTTTTTCTGACCATTTCCGTTCTGGAAGATAGAAGCCATTGATTGTGAGCTGGATTTCATTCATATATTCGAGCAAAAACTGTTGCGACCTTTGACCTTCCATCGATTCGATTGAAAGAGCAATGGTTTCATTTTTGTTTTTCTTGATTTTTCCCAGCATCCTCTTCGCCGACATCGTGGGTTTCACCGCCATTTCTTCGACCTACTCAGCCAGCGACCTCGTGCGGATCCTCAACATACTATTCGCCAGATTCGACAAACTGGCAGAGGTAAGCGAGACAGGACACTGTCCTGGCAACCACTTGTTCGTTATGTCGTTTTAGGTTAATGATAGTTTGAACGAATTTTTTTCTCATTTAATTTCGACTTTTTTGTCCCCAAAATTATTCATAACTGCATTCTAAATTTTGCATGTTTTTCGTGTTTTTCCTACATATTTTATGTACATTAAGTACATGTTTTTGTGCATTCGTGCACTGTTTCAACTCGGTCGTTATGGCCTGGTGTGCGTGACATGCATCACGAGTGACGTCATCGCTGCCAACTTGAGTTTTGAAACACATTTTTCATGCAACCGATCAATAATGTTGTCTAATGTTGTTCGTCGATTTTTATGCGTATTTTTGATACGACATCTTCCCTAAGGAAAAAAAGCAACTTAGCAGCCAACTGATTGCATTGTGATTGCGAGGCTGGTTGCAATCAGTTTTCGTGAGTTTGCATTCAACATTAATTAATTGTCTTCAGGTACAGTCACTTGGGATCAAGCACATTTAGTCGTCATCAGGTATCAGTCAGTTGTAATTTGATAAAGTCAGTTGTCATCAGGCGGTTAGTTGTGATCAAGTACAGTCAGTTTTATCTGATCAAATCAGTTGTGCCTAAGTGCACCAAGGTTTTACCGGCAACAGTCAGTTGTGATCAGGTACAGTCAGATATCATGAGGTACAATCACGATCAGGCAATTTCGATCAGTTGTGATCAAGTACTGTATTGTAAGTTGTCATCAGGCACTTTCGGTTATGATCAGGATCAGTCAGTTGCTATCAAGTAGTCACTTGTGATCAAGCACATTTCGTTGTCATCAGGTAGTCAGTTGTGATCAAGTATTGTATAGTCATTTGTCAATAGGTATACAGTCAGTTGTCATCAGGTGCAATTAGTTGTGATCAAGTAAGGTCGCTTGTGATATGTGATCAATAACAGTTAGTTGTGAACAGGGACAATCAGTGTCATCTGATCAAGTCAGTTAATTGTCACCAGAGACAGTCAGTTATGATCAAGTACTGTTCAACCAGTCGTCATCAGATGCAATTAGTTGTGATCAAGTAAGGTCGCTTGTGATCAATACATGTGATCAATAACATTTAGTTGTGAACAGGGACAATCAGTGTCATCTGATCAAGTCAGTTAATTGTCATCTGATCAAGTCAGTTAATTGTCATCTGATCAAGTCAGTTAATTGTCACCAGAGACAGTCAGTTATGATCAAGTACTGTTCAACCAGTCGTCATCAGATGCAATTAGTTGTGATCAAGTAAGGTCGCTTGTGATCAATACATGTGATCAATAACATTTAGTTGTGAACAGGGACAATCAGTTGTCATCTGATCAAGTCAGTTAATTGTCAACAGAGACAGTCAGTTATGATCAAGTACTGTTAAATCAGTTGTCATCAGGTTCAATTAGTGGTGATCAAGTACAGTCGCTCGTGATCAATAACATTTAGTTGTGAACAGGGACAATCAGCTGACATGCAGTTTGATCAGGGTTATGTTGACCATGTGGCGACATCTGTCGGTAGCTGTCGTCCCCACCCCCTTACCCCCTAATCCCCTAATCCTTCTCCATGTTTTTGGGCGCCATCTTGTTTGATCAAACTCCAGGCCCTTTTCAAGTCAAACAGAAATCAACGCCGCTCGCAGCTGCTGATCAATCCTTCTTTCCGCGTCGATTTCATAAATTACTTGAGCAAACAATTTGTTGACCTTATCGACCGACCTCGCGGGTGGCGCCCCCTGGCCACGTGTTGATCGTCCGCGGTCGATATTGACCAGCTGGGACGAAATCACCCGAGGAAACCAGATTTTCCACTTTGCCAGCTCGCTATTGGTCCGGTGATTCCTGCGGGAATCACCCGGATCCGCTAATTGCCGCCCGAGGGGGCTGGCGCGTGCGCGGTGATTCCCACAGGAGTCATTTATCCGGTTTCACTAATGAAACGACTCAAAGTGCGGCTGACATAAGCCCATGACAGTGGTGACGAAATACTCGAACGCCCCCATTGATACATGAATTTTTACGTGCTATGGTCTGAACTAAGTATAACATAAATTGGTTTTTTTAATTGTTATTTTTAAAAAAAACATTGGACAAATTTTTGAGTATACAGTCCTGTGAAGTTACTATTCCAAATATGCACACAATACATAATTTATCTTACATATTACATATTATTAGAATGCATACTATACATTTATTATTTTATTTTTTTTTGAGGGAGGGGGGGGGGGGGGTGCCTGACCTGACCTGACCTGACCTGACCTGAAAAGGCCACCATCAAACTTATTAACAACAACTATCTGACATTAGTTCGGTATAGTCCCTGCTGCAAAAGCAATCTTTTCTGTATTAATTTAAAGAAAATTCGTGAGGCAACTGCATGAAAAACGTTTTACTGTCTTATATGTGTTTGAAGTCTATATTTGGTGGACTGAAATTTCGCGAGACGAGCGACAAAATACTTGGCACAATTTCACCAAATTTCCTAAAATAACGTCACTGGATATGCCTTTTCACGAAGGTTGGTTTTATATAGAAACATTGCATTTAGTACCGTCAGTAACAAAATAGCCAGCCGTTTCCTCATCCTAATAACCCTCATTTGCTAGTCAACGTTTAAATTTAAAGTCAGGCAAAATTTTCGATTATTTTACTAAAAAATCAGGCAAAATCAGGTAAGACAGTTTTGAAAAATCGGTAGAAAATAAGCTGTTTTACCTCGTAAAACTATTCTGTTTAAGGATGACTATAATTCTCCGCCACAACGAAAATGTTTACCAAAAATGAATTTGGTTAATCCGTTGGGCAGAGCGCCGTTGGCTGCACGTGGCGAGCGTCACGCCCCCTGGCGTCTCTTCTCGGCCGTTAAATGAACACGCAAATTCGATTACGAGCCGCGCATGTGGTAATTGAGGACGGATGAATTTGCACAAAATTCAAGCAGATACTTTTTAATGCCACCGGAAGTGAACCGTGACGGCGGATGGAAAATCTCTCGCTCCCTGTAATCTGAGGGCGTTAATTTAGAAAATTAACGAAATAATGCGAAATTCAAAATAATCAAGGATTATCCCATTTATTTAAATAATTTAAAATAATCCAAGCTTATCCTATTTATCCAAATTATTCAAAATTGTCCAGGATTATCCCATTCATGTAAATTATTCAAAATAATCTAAGCTTATCCTAGCTATTTTATCCAGATTACTGATAACTATCCCATGTTATACAAATTATTCAAAGTAATCTAAGCTTATCCTATTTTATCCAAATTATTCAAAATTAGCCATGAATATCCCATTTATCCAAATTATTCAAAATAATCCATGAATATCTCATTTATCCAAATTATTCAAAATAATCCAGGAATATCCCATTTATCCAAATTAGTCAAAATAATCCAGGCTTATCCTATTTGATCCATATTACTGAAAATTATCCCATTTTATCTAAATTATTCAAAATTCTTTAGGATTATCCCATTTTATTCAAATTATCCAGAATTATCCCATTTATTTAAATTATTCAAAATAATCCAAGCTTATCCTATTTTATCCAGATTACTGAAAATTATCCCATTTTATTCAAATTATTCAAAATTATCCAGGATTATCCCATTTATCCAAATTATTCAAAATTATCCAGGATTATCCCATTTATTCAAATTATTCAAAATTATCCATTATTATCCCATTCATTCAAATTATTCAAAATAATCCAAGCTTATCCTATTTTATCCAGATTACTGAAAAGTATCCCATTTTATCCAAATTATTCGAAATTAACAAAAACAAACCGAATTCATCACAAAATTCGGATAGGTGTCAGTAATTAGAATTTCTTATTAATTCATCAGTACAGAACCCATTAAACAATCGTAGTTTTGGTGCGTTTTTGTTTAACCTAACATAGCCCAACCTAACCTACTCTAAATAAACTTAAAAACATGATTTTTAATGTTAGCTACCCCTGTAAGCGGCAATCACTGCTGGCTTCCGAGCTTTGCGGGTCAGTCCAGGGTTTTGTTTTATTTCTAATTTCCCACCCACTTTACAAACACAATACGCATTTATGCGTCCCCACTCGTCGCTTTCTCTTCCATTTCTACTACTACGTCATCGTCCCTGGTGGACTGAGCATCTAGTGCAAAATGCACCATGGCGGCCATTTTGTTTTCCCCTGTGGATGCCATTTTTGGCACCGAAGTCGACTTTTAACGCCTAAATAATGCACGGGGGCGACACGGGCGAGTACGTGCTTAGAAATGCAGAAATGTTTCAATTTTTCAAATCATCTAAAGTGCATTTTTGGAGGGCTCTGAGGGAATCCAGCGTATCATCCTTCGCAGGATTGGCTGAATTGGTGTGACTATTGATCGGACCCTGGCAAGTGGTTGTTTCGGCTTCTGCGTGGCTGAGGAGGGGCCGTAATGGGCCCGGGCCTGCTTTTAATTAATTCACTGGGCTTCCTGTCGCGGCCTCCCCATTATCAGATACAATCCATTTCGACGTATTAATTACGAACAACAGAAATGGGGAAAATGGAAATTGCGAATTAACCGAGTGGAATAACTTAGTGCGCGGCCCCATTAATTAGGCTGGGGTTGGAAGGGTCAACAGCTACTCGCACTGGCCCTTAATCAGGGAGGGCCCTTTCGTGGCGCACTAATCACCCTGTTTAGGGGCGGGGAACAGTTTGAGGGGGGTGACTTTGGTGGTGTTATGGACAGAAATTTGAATGCGAAATGCTGAAAAGTGGCCTTCTGCAGTATTGTATGGAGAAACATTGACTGCAACATGATGAAAAGTGGTCTTCTACAGTATTTTATGGAGAAACATTTGACTGCGAACTGGTGAAAAGTGGTGTTTTGCTGTATTGTATGGAGAAATATTTGACTGCAACCTGTGAAAAATGGGGAAAAAGTTGAATGCAAACAGGTGAAAATGTAGAAAAATTTGACTGCAAACTGGTGAAAAATGGGAGAAAATTTGACTGGAAACTGGTGGAAAATTGGGGAAAAAATTGAATGCAAACTGGTGAAAAATGGGGAAAAATTTGACTGCATCCTGTGAAAAATAGTGGGGGAAATTGGAATGCAAACAGGTGAAAAATGGGGAAAAATTTGACTGCATCCTGTGAAAAATAGTGGGGGAAATTTAAATGCAAACAGGTGAAAAATGGGAAACAATTTGACTGCAAACTGGTGAAAAATGGGAGAAACTTTGAATGGAAACAGGTGGAAAATGGGGAAAAAATTGACTGCAAACTGTGAAAAATAGTGGGGGAAATTTGAATGCAAACAGGTGAAAAATGGGGAAAAATTTGACTGCAAACTGGTGAAAAATGGGGGAAATTTGACTGGAAACTGGTGAAAAATGAGGGAAAATTTGATTGCAAACTGGTTAAAAATGGTGTTTTGCTGTATTGTATGGAGTAATATTTGACTGCAACTTTTGAAAAGTATTTTATGGAGAAAAATTTGACTGCAACCTGTGTAAATTATTTTATGGAGAAAAATTTGACTACAAACTGGTGAAAAGTATTTTATAGAGAAAAATTTGACTGCTACCTGTAAAAAGTATTTTTTTGGAGAAGAATTTGCTGCAAACTGGTGAAAAGTGGTCTTTTTGCAGTATTTTATGGAGATCAATTGGTGAAAAGGGATGAAAACAGATTTTGAAATAGTCAAAACTTAATTACAACCTGCGAAAGATTGATGAAGGATATGATTGCAAACTGGTTGAAACTGGCGAGGGATTCAGTTCAATTTAATCTTTGCACAGTCAGCACCTGGGGTGCCATGTGGTGGGGGGTAGATTTACTACCTAAGTGAAATGAACTAAATATTGAGGAGAATTGCAGCAAACAAAATAGATAACAAGACCATACGTTGTAGGCAGATTTTTCTGCAACAACAATTTTTTTTTTGAAAATTGATTGGTAGCATTTATTGAAAGGTATCCAGACTGGAATATTGAGTCTGCCCAGACTGACATCGCCATGCATGTTGTGAACGATCGATCCATCCATCAGAGTGCATGAAAGCGTTTTGTTTGCACTTTTCATTCAGAAATACAGCAAAATGCTTATGATGCGCCATTACGTATCAATCAATATCAAATTGACGTTGATGGACGCATTGTTGACACGAGGAAATGGACCGGAAGTGCGTAGGTGGCGCCACGGCGAGTGATTGCAAGGTGGTTGCAATCAGTTTGTCATTGTTTCAGTTGGGGTTTTTACAGTTCCCCTTGAAACTGATTCGAGGTGCGTCGTAAATCAACCGCCTCGTTTAATAGCCAGGGAATGAAGTAGAGATGATATTGTAAGCCGAGGGATTTATGGGAGCGATTCGTCTTCCGATCATGTGTCTCAGAGTTTGATGGGCTAATAAAATCCCCCGTACCGATTGATGGCTATCTGAGCAGAGGCAAACGGAGAACAATCGCGCGCTCGTGTCCTCTTTATGCATTAGACCCCGGGAGAAATCAATTTGCGCTTGCCGGGAATTTATTTTCAATTTTATAAAATGTAAAAAAAAATGTACCCAGTCCGGGGTTTGAACCCGCGACAGTCGGTTTTGGTGCCTAATGACCCAGCACGCGCGGAGAGCGCGCGCTCGTGTTCTAGAATTGTCATTTCTTCGAATCAGATTTTCTCGTTTTTTGATCAGAAAATGAAGTTAAAATTTGGTTTAAAATTGTTTCGATTTGGTGAAATGGTGGATTTGATCGTAATGAAAAAGAAAACTGAAGAAAGAGTGATCTTAGGTCGGTATGTTGGCACGAGGTAAGCGCATAGTTGGAACGAAACGCAAATTGCCCTTCACAATGTGACGAAATCGATTTTTTTTTCTTTTTTTTTCTTTTACTCAAGACTGCTTCCTGAATAATGTTTGATAACAAAGCGCGTATCTTAATTGAGTCGACGTCTATCCGTAATTATCGAGTTTGAAATCTTAAAAGCTCGCGAAGATGGAGAAAAGGATGAATTAAAATCAGCCCTAATTTTGCAATCTGTGCCGCGGTCGCCATGGCAACGCCCATCAGCTCTTGATATTCATCGGAAACGTTTCCGAATTATTTCGCCTGAATTATGCATCGCGGGCCCGAAATGTAAACGCCATTTCGGCGTTGTTTCCCGACAGACGAAATGTAGCGTGCAAATTGATAACAAATAAATTCGCGACGTGGCCCGCCCTCGCACTCCCCCTCCACCAAATTGCCAGACTCCCAGTGCACAAACACACAAACTGTACATGTAGCTCATGCTTCACAAATGCCAAATCCAGTATCAAAATCCAGACCGAATTAAATTCAAAATGTGTACATGGTGCCCCGCAGTGATCACAACTGCAACAATCCATTTTTCCAGGAGTTGGAAAATTCGCAATAGGCCTTCCTGCATGCCAAGTCTTGAACATTTTCAAATGCCCCCTTTGACCCCAAGAATATATCAGGGATTATAGTAGGCAGTTACTTGAAATTTCACAGGGAAACTAAAGATGTGGGCTACATGGCGAAAAATTTACACCGAAATGTACCATCCCAATAGTACTTTTTGCCCTAAAAGGGAATTATTCTGCCATCATGGCTGGTACTTTAATGGCAATATACTTATGAAATACTTCATTGCAGAAAGATGGAAGAAAATCCCTAAAAATGATCCTTTTTTGACATTTTTCTACCATTAATTGTCGAAAAAGTACCATTTTTTACATTAATGGCAAAATGGCACGTATTGTATTTTTACTCCAGCTTTTAAATTATGAAAAATTGCATTGAATATTCACGATCGTCAATTCTGACATTAATTGCATGGTACTTTCTTTTGAATTAAGTTTCTGTTGGATATCCAGGGATGAACACAGGCAAAGTCAGCGACTTTGCAAATGTCATTACTGTCGGAACCCTGAGTATTTTTGCCTCGATAAATTCTTATAAACTGCTAACTTTATTTCACCCCTGAGCAATGAGTCGTTCGCGAGGGTACTGTGTTTGTGAAGTTGTGTATTCTGCCGTTTATTTATATGAAAAAAGAAATAAAAATGGCAAATATCCAAAATTGAACGTGGAGAAACCGAAGTATGCGGATTCCTTCAGTTCGTGACCTATTTAATCGTCTGTGTTTATAAATATAATCTGAACAATTTGAAATAGACATGAAACACTGCTTTAGAACGACACATTCAAAGGGAATAAATTTAGCATCATTTGTTAATCATTGTAATTAAGGCGTAGAATCAATGTAGGAGCAATTGATTTTGGGTTGTTCTTGGGTGTGCCAATATTAAATTGGGTGTTCTCAGTTTTGGTTTGAAACTTTTATTCCTGAAATTTTTATCATTGATTAAAGGTACATTTTCTCAATGAAGTTGAGACATGGCTGCTAAAGTAAGTAATTTAAGAGGTTCTAAATGGCAAAAAATATTCGAATGGTATAAAAATATAATTAAACATAATGAGAATTCATGTAACATGACCCGTGAATCAGGCCCAGCAATATCCAGATAGGTATAAATTAGTTCGACAGAAAAATGGCAAACATTTATCTGTTAGCAGGTCATCAGTGTCATCAATGACGGATTTCCCAAATTCGTCGCCGTGCCAGACCGTGCCTGCCTCCGACGAGCAAAATATGAGCAAAAAATTACACTTCTGAAATGAAATTAAAATATTTATGCATTCCAACTCGGAGATTAAGATTCAAATCACGATTTCATACGGAAATGGGCTAGTCTTGATGGAAATGCGCGACTCACAAGGACATGTGTATTTATAAGCTAAAAAACTGAGAATGTGCTAGAGTAAAAAGTGTAAAACAATGTTGTCTATAACTTTCCCATATGGATGATGTTCGTGCATTTTTCAGGCCAACAATTGCGTAAGCCGAACTTCGTCAATCAATGCCCAAAGAAATGCGTGAAATTCAGACTTGCCAAAACATATCCAGATTATTTCTTGTGGAGGAGAAGAGAGACTGAACAGGGCTGCAGGATATATCACACAGTTAGTTGTCAGTATAATTAAATGGCAATCTAGATTTGAGAGGTAATGAATGCATGCATGGGTTGGAACTTTGCTTCCTGTGTTGTAATTTTTTTGCTTAATTTTGGTCATAAGTTGGCTTTCCTAATTTTCCGACCCTACCCACGTGCCAAGCTCTTAATTTTTTTAAGTATGATCAGCGCCACCAAGGGGGATGAAAGTGCAGGAAAATGTCCACTGGCAAAAGCGCCGCCGGAATATCCCCAGTAAATTCATGCAGTGTCTGACAGCACGGCTGTAGCTGCGCCCTAATTTTCTTAATTTTTTAAATGCTGCCATATGATTGGTCTAAGTTTGAACAGAGCTATTCTCGTAATTTTCTCGTCATTTTCTATACTTTTTTGCCTTAAGGCCCATTGAAAGTGATTTTTTGCAATTGAATTTTGATAATTTTGGACATATATGATAATTTCAAATGAAATTGTTTTAAGTTGAAGTTTATATTGATAGTAAGTTCCTGCTCTATATAAAATGAAACGACATTTCTTTTTTAGAATTTGTCCAGATATTCCTTATTATGCCAACGACAGTAAATCTCTTATATTCCCAGTCAGATGGCAGGTGCTGCCATCTATCGCCCATAAAGCAAAATAAATGGTCAAACATTTTTTAACATTTTTAACATGGTCATCGTTTTTATTAATATCATATACATGTATATTTCCATAAGTTGTCAAGAGCACATCCCAAAAAACGCAAGTCCCTGTTAATGTTTACAAAAAGAATTATTTTCATATGTTGAACAAGAAATGAAAAATTGCATTTGATGATTTTATGCAGGGTGTCCCCAAAGTCACAACGCACTTTCAATGGGCCTTAAGAGAAAAGAGAAAATTCGTCATTTCTAACCTGATTGCGGCGTACTGAATTGAGTTGAATTGAACGTCCGATATGCGTTTGCCTTGGTGGACGTCACCACCACCTGCAAACCGGCGTGGCAAGATAGTGGCTTTAATTTATTAGGAGCGGTCTAATTTCGTGCAATATCACGGATCACCGCTGTCACCTCAACGAAATCTTCAATCGATGAGGTTGGGGGCGCCGCCTAAAAGCGCCATAGCAACAACTGCCAGGGAATCCCCCTGAAGACATAGCTGGATGCCAAAGAAAATAAGGAAGTGATTTTTAGCAAGGGCCGGGCATTTTTGCCCATTGTACTTGTCAACGGGCGTGTGACTCTGGGGTTTATCAACCCATTGTCTTGGATGCCATGTTAGTTGTTTTTATGATTTTGTTGCACGTTGTGGTCTTGTCTTGAGGATGGTGGGACTCCTCCCTGACCATCTTGCCATTAGGAAAGTGTGCCAATTAATCCCCTACAACAACAAAAACTATTTTACATCAATGATTTTCTATTTAATTACCAAATAGTTGATAAAATCATCTGGTTTTTGGCTCTTTACATTCTTATCGTGGTGTACTTCATATTCCGTCAGGCTAAGTCAGGCATAATTGAGAAAGTGCAAACAATCAGCTGCAATTCTTAGAGATTTTAGAGATCAGAAGAAGCCGCTATCCTAGAGCAAATTCAGACACTACTGAGTGAACAACAATTTTCACTGCAACTGTAAAATTTTCAATTATTATATTCAAATATTTCAAATATTTGTATGAAACCCATTGAAAGGGATTTTTTGCAACTGAATTTTGATAATTTAGGACAGAAATGATAATTTCAAATGAAACTAAATGTTTTAATTCAACGTTTATATTGATAGTAAGTTCCTGCGCTATATAAAATTAAAAGACACTTAATCGTTTTTAAAATGGTTCCAAATTTTAGATCTATTATATTCCAATTCAGACGGCAGGTGCTGCCATCTATAGCTCATAAAGCAAAATGAAAAATTAAGCGTAGAATTATCGTTTTTATTAATATCATATGCGTTTCCACAAGTTGTCAAGAGCACATCCAATAAAACGTATGTCCCTCTTAATGTTTACAAATAATATATTTTAATATGTTGATCAGGAAAGGAGAAATAGTGGTTCGCAATTTTGTGCAGGGTGTCCCCACAGTCACAACGCACTTTCGATGGGCCTTAAACGTAGCTGTTTTCAGATCACCGGTTAATGTACGAGTTACAAAAGTTCAATTTTTAGACCAGGCAAAGTCAGGCAATTGGTTCCATCAAGCCAAGTCGGTCAAAATTGTGTTTATTTTGTTAAAATAAAAATCGAAAAATTGGTGGCAACCCTGTAATGGGGATTTCAAGATGGCTTAATTTGTTGATGCTGTCCAGAAGCTTCACATGAATGCTTAGCGGATATATCGAGATTGAGTTGTATTCCTTCAGTAAACAGTTTCCTTCCTAAGTGATGACAATAAGGATTTTCATTTCTCCTTTTGATTTGATGAAACCGAAATATATCCAGAAACCATTAGCAGCAAAGTGTTTCTTGTTCACGAATTCTAACAAGACACTGCA
>JAQFYZ010004123.1:0-11779 GCA_034695085.1 Cylindroiulus punctatus | reverse complement strand
AAAATGCATTTGAAATACATTTCTTTTGCACGTGCGTTGAGGGTTTTCCTATGTTGACGCCATTTATGATTTTAGTGTGAACGAAATAAATGAAATTTAAAACAAAAACTTTTCTATCTTTTCAATTTGACTTGTATAACCGTGTATGATTTTTTCCCCTTGTATAACTAGGATTTTCTTACATCAATGTTTCTATTGAGGATCAGGATTTATGATCACCATATCAACTTTCATTTGGTTAAGTTACGCAAATTTGCATTGTGCTTGCAAAGTGTTTGGAAGATGAGTTTCATGAAACGAGGCCACATTTGGCGACTCGCCCCTGCAATGGTGCTGATAATTTTGCCATAATTAAAAGAGATGCACAGAATCCAATATCTTGATCATCCAAAGACATCAAACCAGAGGGGTAAAAGGAGGCGGGCATTTCCTGCAAATAGGTTTTAATTAAAAGATGCCGAGATTTCATTTTGCCTCGAACGTCATGACTTCCGCGTGTTTGGGTTTTACTGCAAGTGCTCGCAAATAAAGCCCATCCAGGAGATATTGATATTTTTATGTTGAAAGTGGCAAATGCATCATATCAAGCCGCCCATTCTTTGCGCACTAAGGCAACACAGCCGTTTGTTTCCTTGTAAAGATAATAGTGCTCCCTCTCTCGTGTCATGAAACTTTAATTGATCCATCAGCTGTAGTGAAAGTAATTAATTTGTTGACAAGTGATTGGTAAAGCTTTACAAGAAAGGCAACCATCGTAAAAATGAGGACGAAACGGAAAAATCCATTATACCCACAGCCAGATGTGATCAAAATTTAATGAATTTCAGCGAGAGCATTTAATTGCTAGAAATATTTTTTGCATTAATCTGGATTACAACGAGTATTTCAATAACGAAAGAAAATGCTTTTTAATTGCACATAAACTTTCAAATTATAAAACTTTGCGAAAACTTAAACATCACACGTAGCCAAAAAATTGATGAGAGGATGTCATTATTGTCTAAAACTGTTAAAAGTATGATCCACGGAGAAGCATAATACAGTGTACATAAGTTGTTAACATTTTCTTTAACATTCCATACAATATCAACATGAATTTTTGCTATTTTTGTTTATGTATAAACACGCAATGAGATGCAAAGAAAATTGATGCAAAAAACGATATTATAAATGTATGTTTATTCACATACATGTACGTATAAATAAGGTTTAAATGGGATAGCTTAAGGATACGTAAATGCATGGTTGTTTTTTAAGACTCAGCCTTAATAAAGTTGTAGGCTACATCCTGTCTTAATTCCAGAAATAAGAGAACGAGAATAAACAACGTTATCCCTGGATTAAAATTTCAGCCTTGATATACGATATGAGGTACCAAAGGACAATCAAGAGACGTTGTTTTGATGATTATGTACGACTTTACAGTTAATTAACATACTATAAACAAGATGATTCAGAAAGGCGCACCCCCACCTATTTAGTTGCTCAAAAATAATAAAAATTGCAAAAGGCAAATGCCATCACTTGCTACAATTAAGTCGCAATTTTGAGCAACTACAAGTATTAGGGTTGGTATAGATTCATAATCTTATTTAAAGTGCCACTGACAAGTTCTTTAGTTCTCTTAATAATATTTTTTGTAAGAATGTCACACTGAATATTTTGGTCCAATTCCCACATTAAATTAATTCCAGGGCCTAAATTCCAGGTCTTGAGCATCGCCCCTATCATGCTACAGCACAATTTAGCATTGTAGAGTTTACTCTAAGCTCTTCATTACAACTTGGTCGAAAGTGAACAGTTGTAATTCACGAAGCCAACTATATAATTTCTGCTTTCAAGGCACGCACGCCAAAACCTTTAATTTGTAGAATCACGCAATCCATACTCTTAATTATTCACTGAACTAAGAAATAACGAAAAAATTGAGGCAAATAACAGCGAAAGCGCCAGGAAAATTTAATTTCGCCAAACTATACAGGGGATATCCCTTTGTGCTCGGAATCAGGAGAACAATCCTCATGAACATTCATAGCGGAGCATTTTAATTACATTTTTCAACATAATTGGCATTTTTTTCCAGTGGAAAATGTGCTGCTAGCTCGAATTTTCCACCGTGAATGGAACGCTCTTTATGCGTATCAGTATGCAAATTGGTTAGCCGAGCATAATGAAATAACACTCTCGCTAAAAAAGGCAGAATGCGAGAGAACAACTACACGTGAATTTATTATGTTTCAGCCATTTTCAGACCTTCGTGGGTTAACGTCCTGTGTTAAAAGCGTGGAAGGTCTAGTTTGCCCCACGTGAAATTATCTAATTAAAACCATACGCACGCTTTCCAGCAATTAAGCTGCTTTTGCCCACGAGTACGCGGGGCAACCAACCATACATCACAAATACGTGTGCGAAATTCAAATTTTCCACTTGCAGTAATTTGGCAGTAAATAACTAGGCTCATGAACTGGGTCTGCATGGTTGGACATCCGAAACGCTCGTCGATACATTGGAAAACTGTTCAACATGTTAAGGCCCATTAAAAGTGTGTGCGACTTTGGGGCACCCTGCATAAAATTCCCAAATACATGCACAATTTCTCCTTTCCTGATCAACATATCAAAATAATTTTTTTGTAAACATTAACAGGGACTTGCGTTTTTTGGGATGTGCTCTTGACAACTTATGGGCGATAGATGGCTGCACCTGCCATCTGAATGGGAATATAAAAAATTTACTGTCGTTGGCAAAATAAAGACTATCTTGAAAAATTTTAAATACGAAATGTATTTTCATTTTATATAGCGCAGGAACTTACTACCAATATAAAGTTTGAATTAAAACATTTAGTTTCATTTAAAATTATCATATCTGTCCAAAATTATCAAAATTCAATTGCAAAAAATCACTTTCAATGGGCCTTAAGAAAACACTTGTACATTGCCAAATTTGCACTTTGTGTGATAATGAGTGAGTGATCAGTGAGTCATTTGTATTTGATACCTGGTGGTTTTTATACGAAATATCTTTATGCCAGCAGATGAATTCCTACATTTATGAATAGTTAACTCATTTTTGAACATTTTGAAATTGTTGCACATTTGTTGCAACAAATGTCATTGTTGCAGACAGTTGGAAGGACGAATCCTAGCATGTGGTGGAACGGTTATAGAATGATAAAAATACCATCAATATGCATTATTTTGAACAGCTGGCTATGTGAAATCAATCCCAAAGCAATAGTGCATGTCTCATTTTTAAATTTCATTCTGAAAAAATGATACCAGTGTAACCAGACCACGTGACGCTGGGAATGTTTCGTATTAATGTGACGTTAAATAAAGTAAGCTAATCCTGTTTAATCCGATTGCATGTTCTTGTCAAGTAACTACTCGTAAACCTACTAGCCGCCAGGTTAATTACCAGGGCGATAATGAAATTGCACGTGTGTGCTTTAGGTGAAGAAGCCCAAATAAATACAATAGTAACTTTTCATAATTCTCTTCAGAGATAGAAGAAAGTCCCGGTAAGGGAAATTAATCTTTGCTGCCTCAAGTATCTTCTAATGAAAGAAACCTTTTAGCTACGTAAATGTAGTTGTTATAAACCTAACTAAATGGGCAATTATTTACTCTGTTTATTACAGATGGCATGTTTCATTAGCTCCCTAAAGCCCAAAAGAAAATCATGTTTGCCGTACCTGCCATAATTAATAATTAACGTAATTTTCCGATAACATAATTACGAAAGTTTGCATTAAAAATGCAAAAGAAAAACTAATTATGCATTCGTTGATTATAAAAAATGCACATGCTGCTGATGCAATTACACCGACACAAGGAAAGAAGAACATTCCTTAACTCCTCATCTTAATTTTTTATCTAGGTCCTTAACAATGCAAATATACTGTACATACATGTACTGTATACACTAGTAGACACGTGGTATTCAGCTGGTAGCTATTTTGTAAAAGGTACATAATCCTTATTTCGTGCAAGTTATAGCGTAGAGGCAATCAAGCTGTAATTATCATAAACGACGTCAATCAATACAGTATAGACCAATTTTGCCAATGTCAAATTCCTGTACAATGTACATGTAATGTATATAAAAAAGCCGCTTTCCCAAGTAATTCCACAATGGATTTGTCGTTTGCTCTAATACCATCGAACAGCCTTAAATCGATATGAAATTTCTAGGCAAAATAAATATTTAGTTTCATTTGGCATTTCGTTCATTATTTAAACTTCCAGGCAAATATTTAACATAATGGAAACAACCCACATAAACATATAGGCTACACATTTTTATTCAAAATAGTATTTGTGTTTCTACTAAAAATACACGTATGCATCGATCCACCCACATTTCACCCTTCATTCCAAAAATATACATCACGCATGTACAGTATTTATGTTATGTTTTATGAACAACTATAGCTTAGTGCTGTATACACATGCCTTACACGCATATGTCTTTAATATAAGTAGAAAAATGATTGACTGAATTTGCTTAATTTGTAACTCTTGACATTTTTCAACAACTCGAAAGTACGAAAATAAAAGTCCTTGCAGCAAAAAATTACAAGAATTCATTACCGTGTAACTCCACGCAATGGAAACAATACCAAAAAAAAACTTCATAAAAAGCAGCGTTTATTTGAATAACAGAAGAACCCTTAATGATACTTAAACGTGTTGTCTTATCCAGAATCCAACAGCATAAATTTCTCTCGAGTGTGTTTTTATACACTCGTTAAGCAATGGCAAATGGCACGCGCAGTGTTTTATGTGCCTCGACTTATCAGATTTTTTTAATAATCTGGCAAACAAAAAGAATACATATAATGCACTTAGCATTAATGTAAGCATTACGGGCCGGGGAAATTACCAGAGCTGGGGGAAGCTGCGTGCCGGTGCCATTTGCTGTCATAATGGTCTGCATGCACTTTTTCCCTGCAAAATGGTGGCATAAAAATCATTGGCGAAATAGGCAGTAATTTAATTACATCATGCATCGTCCCGTGTTTCACTGGAATAATAAATGAACGCGTTATTCCATAATCACACCTATAGATCAGGCTGCATAAGTGCGATATACATTGTACAAAGGCAATAGCAAGTTGTCTGAACGATGATTTTGGGCTCAAATTAGGCGTAAATTCTTCACTTTTAATATAACAAAACATTTAATAAATAAAATAAGCATATGTTTATATCATGGAGGCCAAAATCTACTTAATTATGGGCTTTCATGAGGTTCACTGTTCTGTATACGCCACAAGTTTTTTTCTTGTATAACACAAAGTCGATGAAAATAAGCTCCGCCTGTTGATACACATACATGTACATGTATGATATATATACTACAGTCTCAGTGATGTCATTCTTAAACAGATAACAGAACAACCCTTAAGGCTGATGAATTAAGCTGTAACTAATAGATGTTCTGTAAAGTTTCAGTGCTTGAGCAAATTGCATGGTTTGTTGGGTTTAGGTGAGATAATTTTGACGAATCTCTCTTACATTGCATACATGCTGACTAAGTATGCGAACTGATATCTTCAAAATTAGGTTTTACTCGATTTTAACATTTTCAAATCTCTTGGTCGGCATGGTATTTAGTACATAGAATATAGATCGACCTTTACTCGAGTTACACATATTGATTCTAAAGGCCAATTTGTACCAAATTCAACATAAACAAACTAACATACAGCAATGATTTATTAGAGTTGGGAAATTTGTACGTAAAATCTGAACAACTGAATCAATCAGTTGATTTATGGAGATGATAGTGGTTTTATGCATAACAAGACTAAAGGTTTGAGATGCTTATAACGTAAGCTAATCAGTGGAAACGATGCAAAACGTATTTAATATAATAAGAAATGTTACTCAAGTAAAAAGTAAATTATTAGATGACGGTGGAAGTGCCTACTAATACACGATGATAAATATGTTGAGCTATTTTTCATTGTATAAGTAAAAGGTTCAATAGTCCAGCCCTGTATTTAGTAATAAATTTCCAATGTCTCCATAAATTCGTCTATAGCAATTGCTTAAATCATATTTTTCTTTTGCGTACCAAGCATTGGGCAAATTCTAAAAACATGTTCAAGCAACCCAAATTAGCATGAGATGGCGTATTTTGTGTGGGTTTCCAGGATTGGGTCACAACTGACCATTAGAGCTAACAGGACTGATCAGTACCAACCAAAAAACAAACATTGTTATTTCTTCACGAAAGCATCATTTCGCACCGTTCTTAGGCGTGGTTTAAACATTTGTAAGCATGGGTTTAAGTAATGAGTTTTACCATGACTCAGCATAATGCCGATGACATCTTACACATAGCATCCATCATCATTCCCATTTTGCCTTGAATTTATGCAAAACGAGATGGATTATTCAACCATGCATATAATAATTAGGCAGGCAGTTATTTTGCTGGTTGCAGTTGGCTGCCCCTATTCCAATTTATGTTTATCGATTAAGTTACCATTGCCTACATTATCGATTCGATTGCCACCTTTAGCATGTAAATATCAGCCACAAAACATGTGTTGGGTTAGATTGTCAATGCCACATTTTTGTCTTCAATGAATTATTGATTTACCAGCGCTGTGGGCGCCCTGGTAAATCAAATAATTCATTGGGGAAACTCAAATTCGAATTTTCGAACGAGTTTTGGGAACATTTATACAAATTTCCTCAGAAATCTGTTTTTGTAAATAAAAGACTAATTATGGCTGAAATTATTCTGTGCACATTTGGAGTGGGGATTATATCGTATAGTGCATCCTGCTTTACCTTGTAGATCGAATTACTAAGCTAATCCATGAATCTTACAAGTGTCCTACAACCCTGGGCCGTAGATATAGAAGTTTGACATAGGGGTCTAAACCTGATAGTTTGTTGCTGTTGTTATTGTCACATTTGTGCAGTATCCAGTGAAATGTGGTCATACTATAGTTAACCATGTTTGTTACAAACAAGTAAGTTTTGTCACCAACTTATGTGTTACCTCAGACCCTACAGTGTTACTGTCAATATTTCGATGCTGACAGTAAGCATTCATACATTTGGACAATGGTCAGTATGATATTGGTTATGTAAACTGGCGGGCCACGTTTAGATTAGCAAATACTTCTACAAAACGATTACATCAATTGCATACACTATAAAAATGTATGTCCTGCCAGTCCATAACGGCAACATCTGTAGAATCGCAGTGAAATGCAACACAACGATGTCGCTTATGTGAAATGTTAGATTGCCTATAATCAGAATAATGCATGGTGAAATACTGGCTCTCACCATTTAGTATCAACGGTACTCACAAGTGATTACCGTGGGGCTACACCCTTTCACCATACATGGGGGAGAAACGTTATTTGGGTAATTGGACGCCCAATTCGCGAAATGTTCAAAGGGAAATTAAACACGTCTGACTGCCTGATGCAAATGATGTGAGGGTGAATTGAGCTTGAGGTGACAACGAAGATAGGGGGGTTGAATTCACATGGATTCCACTCATAAAAGGATAAAATATGCAAGGATCCTGTTGGAGATGATGGGACGCGTCCCGGGCATAAAACGGGGAAAAAACGTTTGGGGAATTTTAAATTTTACGACTGAAACTGTCGATCATAACCCTAGCAAATGTGCACATTCTACTACGACCTGCAGGGGTAGGATGTCTGATGAAATAAGGCAAAGGGATGCTATCATGAGCTCTGATGAGCAGGCTTATCAAGACTAGAAGTCGCCTTTATAAGTTATGAAAAGCAATCAGAAATGAAAAAGTGAAAAATACGGTGATGATTTCAAAAGGACCAGGTTTCAGTGATTGTAAAGCGACGAAATGAATTCGTGGTAAAAATGTGAGGGAAAAGTATCGTGGTTTTATAGTAGTGCCTAATCAGCGCAAATTGAGTTTCATCCCAGGGCAGATTTTTGCAAAGAAATAAAGCCGAATTAAACATTAGCATAAATGAGATAAACCGCGCTTAAAAAGTGGAGGAGTGGCTCATCAAAAATTACGACTCTGAGGCTCACCCTCGTTAATTACCGTGTGAGCAAGAAAAATTCGAGATCATGTGTGAAATTGCCATTTGCCTCTCTGTAGCCAAGAGCAGTGCAGTCAGTCAGCTCATTAAATCTTTAGGGATAAATTAATCCTCATTAAGATCACCGTATTTGATGAGAAATTTTATCAATTTTTAATGGGGTTGCCTTGCAAATGAAGTGTTGGGGTTGACTGCATCAAGTGAGTAATTAGGAGCTCCCTATTTCACTTTGTTATCGGAGAATGCAATGGTGCCAAAGGTAACATGTTTCATGTTATTTTACAAACCTAGCTACCAACCTCTGCCGTATAAAACAAATGCTAATTATTAGCTTTAAGCTATAGTTTGTCAATATGCGAGTTAAATGCAATAAATACGAGCTGTAGTACAGTTCGTAAATGTGAAGTGCAGTGAAAAGCATTTGCACATAATATCAGATGTCATCAATTTATGCTGGCATAAACCAGGAAGTCAAAACGTGTTACATGTTATAAGATTGTCGATTATACAGTACTTATTTGACGCAACTTTTATCAATAAAAATTTGACGTAGAAAAGATTTTGAACCATGCATTTGCCATCTTATGACATTCTTCAATCTTTAATAGCTGATCGTACATGCATTATGAATAACGATATCAAATCAATATCTCAAATGTAAAAACAGTGGAGAAAAAAGCAACATTAGTGTGACATGAGGCGTTCGTAGATAAATCCATTAAACGTACATTTGCTTAAGGCAAAGTTATAATTAGATTACTGCAAAATAAAAGCATCTGCAAATATAATGTAAATAACGTAAACATCCGCCCTAAGTTACAAATATTTGTTTTTGTGCAAATCGGTTACGATGCAAAGCTAAGCCATTTAATTAACTTTGCTCAACGTTTATTGACAACCTAGCAAAACGACTAATTGGAATCTTATCATAAGAAAAGAAAAATCCATAGTCTAGGCCCCATTTCAAAAAAATTGGAGTATGGAGAGTTGATGGATCCGAGGATAGCTGTGAGAAGTTGAAATTTGGAAGACACTGATGAGTTCCTGTTCACTTGTAATTTTTGTCGAAATTTAGACTTAAACTTTTCTTCATTTTCTCTTAAAGCAAAAAATTACAGAAAATTAGGGGACAATTACGATTACAGCTCTGATCTGCTTTGGGCCAATTACAATTATATCGCTACATTAAACAAAAATAAGAAAATTAGGGCGGATCTACAGCCGGTGTTAACAGATACTGCATGAATTTAGTGGGGGTTTTGGTTCGGCGCTTTTATCAATAGACATCTTTTCCTGCATTTTCTTCCCCCTTGGTGGCGCTGAGGCTTTAGCCTCAAGTTTAAGGAGGATGCATAGTCCTTTGCTGAGCAGACGAAAATATCCCTATCTCCATGCTAACTATTTTCAATTAAATTAACCCGAATAACAACAAACTGAATATTGTCAAGCATAAAGATGAGTTAAAACTTTCTGTAACAACTGAAATTTGGTGGCATTCACTATTTATATGTGAAAAACAGTTAATTAACATGTGGTTCTGTTGCTAAATGTAGTCCAGAGATAGCGCATTTTTCAAAGTGTTGTTCATAAAATCGCCTTTTCACATATAAATATTGAAAGCCACCAAATTTCACTTTTTACAGAACACAGTTTAAAGTCATCTTTACGCTTGACAATATTCAGTTTGTTGTTATTCGTGTTAATTTAATTGAAAAGCTCAATGGAAAAGTGTGCCTATAGTTAGCATGGAGATAGGGATATTTTCGTCTGCTCAGCAAAGGACTATGCATCCCCCTTAAGCGCATTTGTACATTTAATTGATGGTTTTGATTTCACTTCAATCCTAAAGGGGTTTGCGTTAGTGGTGACCTGTACAGCTACGTTGATGAGACAAATAAGCATATCAATGCTTTTTGTACTGTTCAGAAGCGAATTTAGCAGCGTACCTGTTACAAATTTCCAAGCCCGCACTTTAAGGGATACGCCATCAAAATTGTGTTGCGCCGCCATAGTATATTTTCCTGGCCATTTTCGCTCATGCCTGACTGCAGTGGCATTCCATTAAATTCCCTCCCTAAGCGTGTTTGAATTGGACCGAGATGTGAAACTGGTGCAAATAACGCTCGAGTGCTCCAGCGCATCTTGCTTGTCATCCTCATCAGGTTCCTTCCACTGTTTAACATGCACGCTGTCAATTTTCTTGCAAGAAATTATTGTCAAGATTTGCATAATAGGTAAACACGCTCGTTTGGAATACAGCAACACGAATTTCTCTCTCTCGCTCCTTTTCGCAATTCTTTTTATTTCTTCGGTGAAAAAATCCAGCATTTTTCGATGGAGTGTAAAAAAAAAATTGCGATTTGCTTTCTCCGCAGGCATTCTTGCAGAAATTTGCATTGAAGCAACGATAAACCGCTCACTAAACACATCCAGAAGACCCTTGAACGGGGGAAATTATGCCTTTGATCCATTTCTTATACTATAACGTATGAATTACTGAAGAAATAAATTCTGTTTTCGAAGCCGTATATCCTTCACCATCGTTTTTCCTCGCAATTTTAGTTGCGAAAGTGGAACGATGGGGGTATTAGTATATAAGGACGGAATCCTAAAGGCGAAATTTATTTGCGAGGCATTAACGCCATTCTAAGGAAAATATTAAATCAAAAACGCGCATTATCATACGCGGCGGTAGAGCGCCGTATGCTACGGCGCATTTGAAAAACTTTTCTCGCCAATAAATTTGGCTAAAACTTTGGAAAATGCGCAGGATAGGTAATCCTTTAAGCCTGCTTCCTATTTAGCATGTATACGAGATATTCGCTTTTATGGTACATGTTCGAGCATAATAACTGGAAGATATTTTTGCTAAAGTCGAGCCTTCTTCCAGTCTATCCCTTGCTGAAAACTTCTTATTTAGCAAATAAATTGTTGTTACGTGTAAACAATGAAGGCTTATCGAATGCATCTGCTAATAGATACTTTCTGTTTAACTTTTTGGGCATTCTACGGTTGCATTTCTGAGCACTGTACTCAAATGAAGGTTGTCGAAATGGACTTAAATGCGGACCCTAACAGGCAGTGTTACTGTCAATAGTTCAATACGAGAATGGTTTATCAATAGATTCGGATAATAAGCAGCACTGAATTGAACATCCATCCATGTTTGGCACCCCCTTACACAATCAGTATAGCTGTGGAAATTTTCTGAAATTGGCAGTATTATCGACAATTAGTGCATGAATGATAGCATTGCCAAGGAATTTACTTTGGTTGAAGTATATCTACCACATTTGCTTTAATATTTTGAACGTATCTTCAAAATAGATATGTAGCAAGCATTGCAGCATATTGCAGCAAGAGATCAGCCAGTGGTACCGACAAGACAGACTTCGAGGTAAATGTGACCAACTTAGTAAATGGTCTCCAAGCTCTATTCACCAATTGTCCAGCTTTGTCTAATGAAAATCATGGTACAAGTCACGAAGTTATCTCAAAACTTGAGAACTTTACTATCTCTATGGCAAAACGCCTAGATGCATTTGAGAAAATGATTGAAGTGGAGACTGGGCATGTCTCTCAGGATAACCGCTTGGCCTCCCTGGAAGACAAAGTGGAAAAATTAACAGTAGCTCTGACTCCACTTATCACCGACTCGGCCAACAAATCCACCATCCCACCCACTACATCTGCCTGGCCAAATCTTAGCCC
>JAQFYZ010004122.1:0-11783 GCA_034695085.1 Cylindroiulus punctatus | reverse complement strand
CGAAAAATTTTCGCCCTAATATATGAAATTTGGGCCATTTCTCTACACTTGGTGGGGAGGCTTCTTATCCGCTAGGGGGGCAGCGGTTGGACCTCAACGCCCCCCAAATTTGCCTTTGACCAATAACGCCCCCTTAGGTCTCTTCAACGCCCCCTGAGGGGCGGTACCGCCCCCGTTGGGAAACACCGTATTAAACGTTGAATTTGCAACGTTTATTCAACGTTGAAATTGGAAGGTTTATTCAATTTTGAAATTGCAAGGTTGATTCAACGTTGAAATTGCAACGTTTCTTCAACGTTAAAATTGCAACGTTTATTTACTGTTAAAGTTTATCGTCTTTATACGTCAAGATGGGACGAATTTCCTACGTTTACTCAACATCTAACATGCAACGGTTATTCAACGTTGCAAGTTTAATGTTTATTCAATGTTTGTTTCAAATTGGTTGAAAAAGTTGTATTTTAGTTGCACAAAAACAGAATTAGGATACTAATAAAACTCTTAGCCAATGATACTATCATTGAGACATTGGACATTTCGTCCCCTCATAGCTAGCTGTGATGTCCTACATTTATACCAAATAAATTGGTAATCTGAGGATTGATATGGAAGTGCATTTCAATTTTTTTGTGTGGCACCATACAGTTGGCATGATTTAAGTTTACCTTTGTTTACTATTTTCCTGTTTGTGGTAGCACATTGCTGTTGGAGTCGTGTAAAAGGGTACAAAACATGTGAATTCAACAATTATGCATCAAAGTGAATTTCGAATAAAAGTGCTGTCTAATGTATTAAAATGAGGCTGGAAGCTGAAAATTGCCATTTCTGGAGACTGAGAACATTTAAAAAAACGTATAATCAATGTTTACTATCCGTTACATTTCAACCAATCTAACATTCGTTGATTGCTCAACATTTATTATCTGTTAGATTTCAACCAATCTAACATTCATTGAACGCTCAACGTTTATTATCCGTTAGATTTCAACCAATTTAACATTCGTTGAATGCTCAATGTTTATTACCAGTTACATTTAAACCAATCTACATTCGTTGAATGATCAACGTTTCTTATCCGTTAGATTTCAACCCATCTAACATTCAATGAACGCTCAACGTTTATTATCCATTGCAAATTAACCATAACCAGTTGTAGACGAAAAATATACGTATAAACCAAAATTCAATGTCTATTCAACGTATGTGTGCTACTTGAGTAATCTGTTAATTTTAATTTTAGGGTGATATACTTGCTTATTATGATGTGATTGATAAAGAAACTGCAACATTAACAGATTGCCAGGTTTGACATTTTATCCTTTCTTGGACTGTACAAAAAGTGGCTGTTACATTTCTGAAATTGTCTGATTATTTGCACCAATCTGTCAGAGATAGTGTACCAAGCACAAAAGGTACATCCCTTATTGCTGCTGCTACTTATGGTCAGATAAATCGAATGTAAAGGTTATAAATCTAACATGGGGGAAGTGACGGGGGTGGCCAGCCCCCAGTTCCCAAAGGAACACCTTAAGCTGGCCATTACTGGGGGGCCGGCCGGGGAGGAGTTAGGGTAACTATGGTGTTGTTATTGATTAGTAGGGCAAATCGTGCATACATGCTCCTGGTTGAACCGAGTTCGCCTGAAACTGATAACTCACCCAAATAAAGTGCTGTTCTACTGCACCTTGGCTCGAGTCGGCATCGCCACCGTTACATGGTGGAGGTGCTCGTCTTTCCCATCTACACCTCGTCATGACTTCTGAGCATGGCCAAACCTCTATCTTCATATCTGCATTCTGCATTCACTGGAATGCTTCTTGTGAGTCATCCTTGGTCAGTGCTACTTGGGCTACCTTACGTGCAACTTTGTTGCGTTTCTTCGGCCGGCCTTATAGGGCTGCAGATTTGATGTATCAATTGTGTACGCGACACCAAGCTTCAGGTGAACCCGTCCATGACTACTTGATTGCCATTAATTATTAATGTCACCAGGTTGACCCTGCAATGCCGGATTCCTATAAGACCTCTATGGCCATTCCATGTCTTTTACCGGAATTCTACGACTTCATTTGCGGTCGGTCCCTGGACAGTATGTCGGCCCTATGGCAAGCTTTGGTTGAATTGCAGGCTAACCTTGCTTGTCGTTGGCCCTCGTCACCTCGCCGTTTGTCCGGTTCCCGTGTTCCATCTCGATCGTCGTCGACACGTGCATCTTTTGACCCCAATGACCCTTTAACGGTGCACTGGGGATGTGGATCCTCTATTCATATCCAGCGGGATTGTTCTCGTTATCGTGCGCCGTCGCCCACACATTCTTTATAGTGTCCTGTGATTCGGCTGACTGGCGACTCTAGTCCGGTGCGACATCCCACTACTCCTTTTTTGCCGCCATTACCGGCTGTTCTAATGATGTGTCTTCAACATGCCGTTATGGCTACGGTTGATTCTGTCTATGTGCTGTCCGTCATTTCAGTGGAAATTGCGGGGCTCTTGGATGTGCCTATTCGCCGTTAGAACATGCTGATCTCTGACTATATGATGCATTCAATTTCAGTTGAAGTGGGAATGCTGTCTGATATACCTTGATGATATTGTGTTTGCCCCTACCTTTACAGAATTTTTCGAGCCTCTTGGTCATGATTTCGACGTTTTGGCTTAGCATAATGTATGCCTTAAGCCTTCAAATGTTTTATTGGCTATGATGAGGTGAAATATCTTAGCCATGTTGTTAATGCTCAAGGAGGCATGGTCAAGACATTGACAAGACGCATGCCGTTAAATCTTTTCGTACTCCTCCTACTCGATCTGCTGTTAGGAGTTTCCTTGGTCTGGCTGGCTATTATTGGCGATTCATTAAAGATTTCACTGTTCGGTCCAGACCCTTGATTGATCTCACTCGCGAGTATGTGGTGTTTTCCTGGATGTGGTCCTGTCAGGCCTTTGATGACTTTAAGGATGCCCTTTGTTCTGCACCTGTATTGGCAATGTCTGACCCTAGTATTTCCTTATCATGGCATACGGATGCATCCGGTGTTGGTTTGGGAGTGGTATTGTACCAGGGAGAATGGACGCAGCAGCAAGTACTGCTTTTGCCTCGCGTACTCTTCTCCTTGCTGAGACATGCTATACTGCTACGTAGCTGGAGTCTATGGCAATTGTTTGGGCATGTGACAAGTTTTGTCACTATCTGTTGCTTATGCTCTCTACAATTGTCCCGGATCATCACACTTTGTGTTACTTAAAATCTCTGAAGAACCCTTGGTCGAATTTGGGCTGGTGGGCTGTGAGGATGGAGGAGTTTACCTATACCGTTCGGTATCGTCGGGGAACTCTCCATGCAGATGCGGACTGTCTTAGCCACTTTCCCCTTTCTGAGGCTGCTTCTGTGATGGGGGAGGATGATTGTCACGTTTATTACTTGCTTAGGCTGTGTGGGTCCTTATTTTTCTTACAATCTCCACTCCCACGCTGGCATTGCCGCCAAACAGCGCCACGATCTGGCTCTGGTCCTCTTTGGAAACGAGCCCTTAGCAGGCTGTTCCTTTATGCGGTTATGTCTTGTTGGGGTTGTGTTGCATTTTTTCTGCCATCTGACCCTCCATGCCTTTTGTTGGTAATTCCTACCCACATGTGTGAGGATGTTATTCGAGAATGTTATGACCATTTTTTGGCTGGACACTTTGGCATTTCTCGTACACTGGCTTTGGTTTACGCTTCTTATTATTAGCCTCATTTCCAGGCCACTGTCAAACGCTATTTGGCATCATGCTCCCAGTGCCAGTTAAATAAACTACCCATGAAGCCGTCCCAAGGACTGTTGTAACCCATTGAGGTGCAGTCTTTAGCTGAGCGGTAGGGTTTCGACTTTGTGGGCCCTTTCATGCCTTCAGTTGTAGGTGACATACTGGTTGGTTGCCGTTGATTACGCCACTAGATTTTGTGTGGCTTCTGCAATTCGCTGGGCTAATGCTGTGGCTATTAAAAAGTTCTTTATGCTGTTATTTCACCTTTTGGTGTTCCACTGGCTCTAACATCGGATGGTGATACGCTGCCGTTGAGTGGATGTTGCCAAGCATTTTTTGCTCAGCATGGCATTCTCCACTGTGCGTCCACTTAATATCATCAGCAGGCGGATGGACTGTATGAGCAAGCTACTCAGACCGTTAAGGTGTTGCTGCGTACTTCCTTACCTCGGGGTCGGCTGAAAAAGATTGGGCTCTTATGACTCCCGATTGCCGTTGCAGCCTATAATGCGGTCGTTCAGGAGTCTTTGCGTGCTAGCACAGACCGGGGTAGTAATTTTACCTCCACGCTGTTTCAGGAGCTTTGCCAGAAGCTAAGAGTTAAAAAATTGTTCACCTCTGCATACCATCCCCATGATAGAAATTGGGAGCTTTAGGGACATAGAAGAGGTCGGGGGGCTTCTAAATTTACTAGTCTAAATTTGGGACGTCGGCAGACAGTATCATCCATCTGTCTGCAGGTTAAGAATGGTGCATGATCATTTTGCCCCTTTTTGAATCCCCCTCCCTTTTGGCCATACCCCGTGCACCCGGAACACGTGGTTGTTATGGTCAGCTGACGGGTCGTCAGCTGACGTTTGTGTTTTGACCCCGGCGCCATCTTGAATCAATCACTTGCTGTCTGGATGTCACTTGTAACAGATGTGCGCCGGGGACCACGGAATTAATAAAGTTAAGTTTGTTTTATGGCCAGCCACGGCTCGTTGTTACATGCTAACAAATGGTAGCACGTCCCCGGCTGCCAGCAGCAAGCCGCGGCCGCATCCGCCGCCGCCCACGCTGCCACGCGGCAGAGTCGGACATCGCCCGTCAGCCTGCAAGCCGCGGCCGATTCCACTGCCGCCAGCAACGCGGTCAAATAAATTCGCCACCTGCCACGCGGCCAAATGAATTCGCCGCCTGCCACGCGGCCAACTCCAGTCGCCGCCACGCAAAGGAAGCGTGTCGGCCCGCCTGCAAAACAATAAAAAGTGAGTGTTGGCGAAAACTATAAATAGGAGGCCGCCGCCAGCCTCTTGGGTTTCCCCTCTTCCGCCTATCACGCGGCCGCTAAACCGGCCACTTTCAAAAGGCCGTGCCCTCAACCCGCCGTCCACACGGCCAACCCAGAATTCCGCCATGCGGCCGGGCCAGCCGCCTCCCGCCTGCCTGTCAGCGGCCATTAACCCTGCCCGCCAATAGGCGAGCGCCTACACGTGACAAACGGCCGAGGCAAGCCCCGCCCGCCAGCCCACAAGCAAGTCGCCCCGTGAGCCGACTGATCGGCTCGCCTGCCAGCAACAAGCTCCGCCCGCCGGCACAACGAACCGCTTGCCCAGTACGCGGCCATAAATCACCGCAACCAGCCATTCGCCGTGCGGCCCCGCCCGTCGTCCACGCGCCTCGACAGCCGCACCCCAAGCGGCCAATCGGCGAGCGCACGCCCGCCGACAATTCGTCCCGCGTGTGCCCCACGTGCGGCCAATCGCCGCATCAAAGTGCCCCGCTCGCCTGAGGCCTAAAAAGATTGGCCAAATCAGGCGATCCTGTCTCCGCCGCCTGTCACCGCCCACCAGCGCGTCTTCAGGCTAAACCGGAAGTGACGCGCGCCAGCAGTGACATCACCGCTCGACGCCATACGTGGCGTCCCCGATGGAAACAGCCGTGCATCTGAAGGCGCCCTGCATCCAAACCCCAGTGCACCACTGCCCGTGACGCTAAACGTCATCGTCGACGTCAACGGTGACGTCATAGACGTTTTCTCCCGCGAGCGTCACGTGTGACGCCCTTACCGGAGGTGACGTCGTCCAAGAGGGTGTCCAGAAAAAAACGCTGTGATTTTTGAAATTTCATTTGTTTCGAAGTGTCTAATTTCGTTTTATTTTTGAAGTTCAAAAGTGTTTAATTGCTTTCCTGTTCATTCTAATCACGTTGTTTCACCTACGTCAAGTTCGGTTGCACATTAATAAAGTTAAGTTTGTTTTATGGCCAGCCACGGCTCGTTGTTACATGCTAACACCCCAGAGCGATTAGCAAGTGGAACGGTTTAACGGTACAATTGCCAAAAAGTTATTCCACTATGTAAACCAGCGGCAAACTGATTGGGATGAGCAACTCCTCTTACTTTTATTAGCTTATCGTACCTCCCTTCATAATTCAATCAAGGAGACCTCCTTTTATTTAACTTATAGTAGGGATGCCAATTTACCCATTTCCTTGTTAGAATCCCCCCGGCTACCCTTGTACAATGAGAATTTCAAGGAAGTTTTAACGCGTAGGATGCAATTGGCTTTTCAGACAGCAACCGAGACCCTGCAGGAGCAGTTGAGTAAATAAGGGGATAACAGGAATAAAAATGCAAAGGAGAAGGATATTAAGGAAGGGGATCTAGTGTTTCTATTTACCCCCAAGTAAAGGCTAGGCGAACCAAAAAATTTAGTAGGTTGAGTACCGGACCGTACTGGGAATTACGGAAGAGGGGGCCTGTGAACTTCCAGGTACAGAATACCTTGAAGGTAAAGGATGTGCAGTTTCTCCATATGGATCGTTTGAAGTGTTATGTCTCCAGAAAGCCGTTTGTGTACCAGGATCGAGTTGAGGACCCCTAATTCCAAATGAAACGCCCCTAGAAAGGATCCCTTCAAGTAATGAAACTCTCCTACCCAAACCCAAGAAATCAGTAGTCCCAGTGGACGATTCAGATAGCGAAGAGGAGAACATTTTGCATGATACCCTTAACTTTAATTGCCCCCAGGCCCCAAAATTTACCCTCCTAAATGGCCGCTCCAGTGCCCAAACCGGCTATCAATCACAAGTATGCGCTACGCCCGCATAACGGCATAAATTATAGGGACATGGCTCAAGGCCGACCTAGTTACAGAGAACCCTCACACTCTCCTCGTCCCCCCCTAGGAAATTATCCGAATCCGTGCTCAGGCTGCTCACATTCAAGGAGTTAGGGAGGTTTTTGGAACCTTAACTTCAACCTCATCCCAAATGGTTTAACAGAAGAGAATAACGTTTTGGTGAATCAGGACGACGCTTCCTCATCTAAAGAGACCCCCGTGCCCATAGGAACCCTTAACATCAAAACTGAAAAAGCCGATTAAACTGAAAGGGTAGACGAGCCCAGAAGGGTCCCAGATCCCCAGTTGGTGGACTCTGGCAGTGCCCGGCTCTCTTCCGGGCCACCAGAATCCCAACTGCCCGAGTCCAATGGAGCTCGACAGCCCCTCAAAAATGAGTCACCGGACTCAGGATCGGAACATCCAGAGGTAGCCCCTCTCCTATTTTGGCAGAAATCAGTGACCCAACACTAATTTCAGAGTGTAAATGACCCTCCCCCAAGTGCAGAAATCAATGACCCTCCCCCAAGTTCGGAACCTGCTTCAGGGTTGCTTAACTTCTTTTCCTTGATAAAAGGAAAGCCGAATATGAAAAGTCAAAAGAGAGAAAGAAGACAGTAAATTGTCAAGTCCATACCTTCTTGGGGTACGTGGGACATGTTTGAATTGGAGTAGGAACTGTATATGGAAATTAGTGTGGATGGATGTATAATATGGAATGTTAAGTGGATATTAGTTAAGGATTAATAGGTGAAGAATGGAAGTGTTGGAAGTGTTGAATTTAGAATATTATACGTGTTTTGATCGGGTTGAATAGGATAGGTTAAGGGAATTTGAATTAGTATTGGAAGCGTTGAATTTAGGATATTATTAGTGTTTTGATCTAGTTGAAATGAATAGGTTAAGGGATGTTGAACTAGAATTGAAAAGTGTGGATCTTTGAAAATGATAAGTGAAATGTCAGTGTATAATACGACATTCCTGCAACCACGGCATTTTTAACTTGCACGCGATGGCTACTGACATAACCATCCGTGTGAGGTTATGAAAGGGCAGATGTGTAGAATAGTGAAAAATACTCAAAAACTTTAGAACATGGCTAGGCCCGGACTAGGGCCGATGCCCTACTTCAAGGTCTTTCACCTGGTCATTGGCCAGTGACCTTTATTACCCTACGCCCCGTATACCGGGTCAGGGGACAAAGAAAAAACGTCATGGCGACGTCATGATGTAGGTCAGGGCAAAGGGTCAAGAACGTCACCTGGACGTTCTATTGATGTCACACGTGCGTCACAGCTCCGGAAATTGGGGATCAGGGGATTTAAAAGAAACAATAAATCTGCTGCCTATAAAGACAGCAGAAAATAAAAACTGAGGTGTTTTCACCTGGAAGATGGGACGGGAGTCCCCCTGGCCAAATTCGTGAGACTCGGCCATTCATTTTAGGCCGCCCTGTATGCGCGCGCTCACCCTCTCGTCGCTGGAGAGACGCCACCCCTGCCTGCCGCCTCCCGACCTGTGATTGTTTCTCGCTGCCGACCCCTCGCTGACGTCCACCTTGCCGCCATTTTCCAATCGTTTCGCTGCAGCCGCACGCCTAGGAGACTGCCGCCCGTGCCCTCGCTGCTGCCGCCACCGCGCTCGCTGTGACGCTCGTGTCCCTGCCGACGCCTGCCTGCTTGCTGTCGTCGGGGACCGCCTGCATACCGCGTGCTAGCCTCTCGCCGCGCAGCTGCCACATTTCCCCTGTGCCTGCTTCTGCTGCTTCGCTCGTCGCTGCCGCCCGCATGACGCGTTCTGCCGCCGAGCTGTTGCCGTGTTGCCTCGGTCTGCCTGCCGCCGGCCTGTCGCTCAGTACTTGCCGCCCGCACCCCGCATGCTTGCCGCTTGCGTGCCTGCCGCCCCCGGACACTCTCGACGCCGCCCGTGGTTGCTAATGAAGCCGGAATTCAGGAACGTGTGTACCTTGAGCAAAGTGTTATCATAATTATGTATCTTTAGGTAAATTTACTTTAGGAAGTAGAATTTAGGAACTTTAGGATTTCATTATTTTTATTGAAAGTGTTTATCAGATCAGGGCGCCGGTAAGCGGCATTTGTATCCCCTATTAAGGGGTGTTAATGGTCTGCAGGCCAAACCGTCACCAGGCGGAATAGGTTTAGTTATGTACTGTGGACGGCTAGGCCTACCTTTTGTGTCTGGGCACGTGCTACAATCAGGTCGCGACCTCGACCTTTTCACCCCCAACCCGGAACCAAAACAATGGTCTGCGAGGCATGAGCGTCACGCTGACCAAGGGCCACCGGAAATTGGCCCCGGAAACGCGCGGACAAAAAACAATAGGGCTGCGGCCTATATAAAGGCGCAGCCAACGAAAAAATGTCATTCCTTACCTGGCGAGTGGTCGGGTGTCCCCCTGCCCGAATTTTCGGAAAAAAACATCGAAGTTTTTGGCCAGCCGCATGTCCCCTGGCAGCCGCCCTGCTAGCTGCAAGTGCCCGCCTGATAGCCACCTCGGACTCGCTCCTGCTGACCGCGTGGTGCACACTCGCGTCCGCCTCCAGCCTGCCGGTCGCCCTTCGCTGCTGCTGCGTGCCGGACGAGGCCGCGGAAATTCGCCCCTGCCACCACGCATGTACCGCGTGCCCCTCCAGCAGCTGAAATTCACCGCTCTCGCGTCCGCGTGTCCACTGCACTTCGTCGCCAGCCTGCCAGCCTGCATCCCGGATTGACCGCCCGCGTGCCTGCCGGACTCGCACCGCGTGCATGCCGCCGCCTATCCCCCTCGCGTCGAGCTCGGGCCTGCCTAGCCATTGATGCCGCCTGTGATACCGTCTGCTGCCGTAATTGGGATTGCGTGAGAAAGTGTTACATTATCCATATCATGTTGTTATAATTTAGGATGTTAAAATTAGTAGGGAATAGGGTTATTGAGATTTTTGCTTGAAAGTGTTTAGCTTCTTAGGGCGCCGGTTAGCGGCATATGTATCCCCTATTAAGGGGTGTTAGATGGTCACCAGGCCAGAGCCGTCAGCAGTCGGCATAGGATTTAGTTATGCTTTTGTTAGGCTTTCAGTACTAGAAAATAGCTTGGTTTAGGGTAATAAAATGTTCAACTCCAGTATGGCCGTTTCCAGTTGCTTTTTGTTATTTCTAAGTCCTTTCTAGAACCTGGCCACGTGGCTATATTATACATCAGGGGACGGATCGGTCTTAGGACCGAGTGTGTGCCTGATTTATAAAAATCACCCCGTCTACAAATGGCGCAGTCGACAGGACTGCAATTTTCCAAAATTTATGTTCAAAATTGAGTGTCACAAGGTACATACTGGAATTGAGGGTTTGAACTATTGTATGTGTATGAACTATTGATTGTGTGCCCAGTGTTCCATCCCAATCCCCCCTATTGAAAATTACCCCCCGTATTTAACCTCTTGTGGAGCCCTCCACTTCCACCCCCAGTGAGTCTGACTCTAGGGGAGTGTCCCAACCCCTGGTTTACGCCACCCTAGTTCCGAAATTCACGGGAGATGACAGTCTCAAGATAGACAAATTTTTTGAGGAATTTGAGAGGGCTAGGAAAGTAGGGAAATGGCAAGATGACTTGAGCATCACTATCCTGGGTAATAAAATTCAGGGGGAGGCCTCTAGATTTTGGAAGAGCAGTCCTGAGTTTAAGGCTGATAAGCCCTACAGTGCAGTTAAGGCTGCCTTATTAGATTACTTTAAGCCAAAGGTGCCCCTTAACATCAAAATTGCTGCGTTCGGAACCTTGAAACAGGGTCTCCATGAACGGGTGACGGCTTATGCCAACCGAGTGCAGAACCAGGCCTGGGAGTTGTTCAGTGAAAACCCTACTGAAAATAATTTGTGATGTTTCTTATTAAGCCCTGTTAACCCTGGCCACTTCATGCGACTCCAATTAGGGGATGGATCCGTACTTGGTACGGCATCAACGTAACTCAAATAAAAACACCCCGTCCACAAATGAAGCTCATTTGCTACACCACAAAGCAATAGTACATCACAATGCATCTTTTGGGATTTCCAGTTTAAGTAACAATAAATCCCCTGACTTTCCCAGGTGCTGCGGGAACCCTGGCTATTACTGTTGAAACATCCTGTATAGAAAAAGACTGAATGACTGACTGATTGACAATCAACGCACAGCCCAAACCATAAGGGCTAGAACCTAGAAATTTTGCATGTACCTTCCTTGGTAGCCAAAACCACCATATAAGAAAGGGTTTTTTGTAGACCCCTTCGATGGGCTTTGAAAGAGGGGTAATTATATCTCCTAAACCAATAGGGCTACAACCTTCATATTTTCTGTGTGTTACTTGGATAAAAAGAACCTTGCTAACTAAGTGTCTTTTTCGTATTACCCCCACAAAGGGGTTAAACAGAGGGGTGGGTAAATACATCTCCCAAACCGTTAGGGCTACACCCTTGAAATTTTGCTGGCATGTACCTTAGGTTGAAAGAACCTTGATAGCAAAGTGTTTTCTTTTGCATTACTTCCACTAAGGGGCTAAACAGAGGGATGGGTAAATGCATCTCCTAAACTGCATGCAAACGAAGTTGCACGGGTGCCTCTGGCAGATGTACAACAAAAACGTTTAAGGGCCATTATAGGCAGTTTGAAAAATCCCTGTAAATTTGGGGACACCCCTGCACTCCATTCAAAATACCTTCGGCAGTAATATCGTGTTAACACATAAATAAAAACGTTAAATTTCTCGCCTACCTTGTACAATGTCTCGTCCCCAAACAATGCTCCGAATTGTCGCGAATTACGATATTTATTATTAAACGTTAATTAATAACTGGAAAAATATGTGGTTTCAGCATGATGGTGCTCCGCCACACTTTGCTGTGACCTCTCGGCAGGTACTTGATGACATGTTTCCCAACCGTTGGATTGGTCGTGCAGGGC
>JAQFYZ010004121.1:0-11784 GCA_034695085.1 Cylindroiulus punctatus | reverse complement strand
TAAAAATTAGCACCTGATGAGGGCATTAAATTGCCGAAACGTTGTGCCACTTTGGTAAACTGACAGAGCAATAAATTAACTACAATTTCTTGACACAGAAGTCAAGAAATGACATTGGATTGTTAAATTGCCAACAAGTCCTAGTTGCTGCATTCAGTAAATTCTCTGTTTTCACCATTTAAATAATGTCAAACAACAGATAATGTCAAAAATACCTTCTATGACAAGAATTTGCTTTTTTATGCTGATTGTAATAAGAATAACCTCGCAAAAAAATGTGGACGATTTTTATGTCTCAGCAACATTTTTTATGTTTATTAACTCAAGCTATCAGTTGAACCAAGCAATTCTGTGGAAAAGATGAATAATGAAATTGTAAGTTTAAAAAAAATAATCCAAATTTGAAGTTTTTTTTATTAAAATGTTTGGTCTATTGCTGGTTTCTTATTCGAATTTGTGTTCACCTCATGTTTATATTTATCGTTCATTGTTTATGACATTTTTTGCATTTTCATATGTTATACTTCATAGACACAAGAATTTTTAGCACCTTTTGAAAAGATTGATAATAAAATTGTAAGTTTAAAAAAAATAATCCAAATTTGAAGTTTTTTTATTAAAATTTTTGGTCTATTGCTGGTTTCTTATTCGAATTTGTGTTCACCTCATGTTTATATTTATCGTTCATTGTTTATGACATTTTTTGCATTTTCATATGTTACACTTCATGGACACAAAATTTTTTAGCACCTGTTGAAAAGATTGGCAGTGAAATTGTAAGTTTGAAAAAAATAATCCAAATTTAAAGTTTTTCTTTATAAATTTGTTTGGTCTATTGCTGGTTTCTTATTCGAATTTGTGTTCACCTCATGTTTTTATTTATCGTTCATTGTTTATGACATTTTTTGCATTTTCATATGTTATACTTCATGGACACAAAATTTTTTAGCACCTGTTGAAAAGATTGGCAGTGAAATTGTAAGTTTGAAAAAAATAATCCAAATTTAAACTTTTTCTTTATAAAATTTTTTGGTCTATTGCTGGTTTCTTATTCGAATTTGTGTTCACCTCATGTTTATATTTATTGTTCATTGTTTATGACATTTTTTGCATTTTCATATGTTATACTTCATAGACACAAAATTTTTTAGAACCTGTTGAAAATATTGATAATGAAATTGTAAGTTTGAAAAAAATAATCCAAATTTGAAGTTTTTCTTTATAATTTTTTTTGGTCTGTTGCTGGTTTCATATTCGAATTTGTGTTCACCTCATGTTTATATTTATCGTTCATTGTTTATGACATGTTTTGCATTTTTATATGTTATACTTCATAGACACAAGAATTTTTAGAACCTGTTGAAAAGATTGATAATGAAATTGTAAGTTTGAAAAAAATAATCCAAATTTGAAGTTGTTTTATTAAAATGTTTGGTCTATTGCTGGTTTCTTATTCGAATTTGTGTTCACCTCATGTTTATATTTATCGTTCATTGTTTATGACATGTTTTGCATTTTTATATGTTTTATTTCATAGACACATGAATTTTTCGCCCTGCAAAATTGAACACTTTACTGTCCAGAACTCCAATGTTAAAACCATGTTTAAAATAATTTGTTTTCCTGGTTTTGGGTACGATGGTTATGTGGAATATAAATGTAAAGTTAAGATGTCTAGATCGACCCCTTATACACCTTTTCCTGTCCTTCCTCCTCCTCCTCCTCCTCCTTTATTTCCTCCTCCTGAAGACGACGATGACAGAAGCGCAAAAAAGGTGCTGAAGACGAGCAAAGGGCCCCCGAAGCCCTGGGACAGGCAGCTGTGAAAGGAATTTAATGAGGCATACATGATCCTCATATCCCGTTTTCCTCCTTTTATTTTAACTTCTCTCTTTTTCGTCAATCTTGGCAGCGTACGGTGGCTATAGTTTTATGACATCATCACTAACTGCTCGGGCCATAAAAGCTGGGGTTGGGGGGCGTCTTGTAAGACGCTTCTTAAGAGGATGATGTTGGGACCATGAGAGGGAGAATCTCGTAAAAAGCCCCTCTTTTATGCCCCAAAACGGCCCCCATTGCTCGGCTTTTTATCCTATTGTGGCCGCGACGAGCTAAGAGGACTCTTCAAGAAGTGCATTTTCGGAGTCACCAACATATTTCACTCTCCCTTTATGGCCATAATTTATAAGTCCACTTTTGTCTTTCACTCGCTCCTCCGCAATCACTCTTCACTCCTCAATGGTGTCGGGCCCTGATGGCCCCACGACTGGGGTGTCCTTCAGACCATGGGAGGGGCTCAGATTGCGCATATATTCGCAAAAAAACAAACGAAAAAGATGTAATGAATGCAGATTGAGAGTGATGAAATTGGGGTGGGAATCAGTTTGTTGTGGTGGGGGATCACACTCAATTCAATTCAAATCAGTAGCCTACAACCACTAATTGCAGGGTTTATACGCACCTGGAAAGTCAGGGAAAGTCAGGGAAAACTATGATGTTTGCTGGTAAATCAGTCAGGTTATTTATATAGTCTGCCACACCTCTCCCTGAAATATTGGAGACATCCACAATATTGCTATGTGAAAAGAATTTAGCTTATTGTGCAGTTTTCCAATGATTTCCAAAAATGTACTAGCTTTTTCTTTTGTTTCTCAAATGTTTTGAAAAAACTGATTCACTTTTTTGCAAAAAGTTTGCAAAAGTTTGAACATTTGTCTAGTCTTTGTCCAGGGGCGGATCCAGCAACGGTCCCTGGGTGAGCAGCAGTGAAAACCATTTGTTTTTGCGAAAAACTGGTTAATTTTTATGCAAAATGTTTTGCAATAACCGGTTCGCTTTTTTGCATTTTTGTTGTAAAAATTTTCAAAAATCGGATCATTTTTTTGCAATTGTTTTCAAAAAAATTTGCAAATACCAGTTCATTTTTGTCATTTTTTTTGCAACAATTTTGCATAAACCGGTTCACATTTTTGCAAAAAGTCAGGGGAAGTTACTTGGGTTGGTCAGGGATAGTCAGGGAAAGTCAGGGAAATGACTATAAATTTGAGTATGAACCCTGAATTGATACCATGTGGTTGGGGTGTGTGGTGAGATGGAAATGATAATTGGATGGATTGGGGGATAGGTGTGTCAGCTGGAATATTTATTGAAATGTACCTAAACGTATTTATGATGCATAATTCTTGTAATGTAAGGAATTTTCCGCTAATATTGATTGATGGTTCAACTAGGCGCGATGGACATAATTTGTGCTTGGCTCCTAATGGATACCTTGCACATCTAATGGTAATACGTCTATTGTCATATTTAATTTGAAACTGTTAAACTGACTTGCTATCAATATAACTTGGGCTGTTCACTAACATGCAGAGGTGCGCAAATTGGTTGCAGTAATAACTGTGATTCAATTGCTTTAACAATGAATATTTTGCCGATATTAGCTTCGTACTTTAAAAATTTTCAACCAAAACTAGCGTTGCTAACTAACATTGTAAGCTTGGTGTATTTATGCTAACAGATTGATTCCACACCTGGACCATATTTCATAACAAACGAGTATTGTGAAACGTTAATAACTTTTAGTACTAACTATAATGAGTTGAGGGTTTCAAATTCACTGAGCACCATGTACATGTATACTCCATGGAAACCTCAACTCTCACAGCTAACAAATCAGAATCATCAACTTTTTATGACATTTGCCCAATTATGTTTTAGTTGCGAGTGGGTGTTACACAAACATGTGTACCAACGACTGATTTATTTCATGGACACATGTCCACCCACAAGCAGTGTTTGCAAATTGTCCCATCCATTTCTTTTACGTCTTGGATGATTTTAAATTAATAGCCAATAACTGATGCTTTACCAGTTTCAACGACATGTGCGTTGATAAATTCCTGAAATCTGCTGTAAACTTTCAAATTTATGATTAAAACTAGATCGAAGCTGTTTGGATAGCATTTATTGGCAAAGTGAAAATATCGGTGATATTTAATGAAATCACAACCGGAAACCACTAAATTCATCGAAATGACTCTTTTATTAGTTTTTGTTGAATTGACACCACTTTACGACAATAGCGAATTCAAGAACTAAGCTTATATATACCACATGAACATTGAGTATGACTAAAACCAATCCAAAGTATCAAAGAAATCCAAAGAAACAGTCCTTGTCAGTTTCTGGCGTTCAAACAAGCAGTAGTCGAAAAGTTTCGTATTTCTGTTTGATTTCACTCTTGTCTTGTTTCGACTCTGCAGAAATCAATATTTCGTAAAAAAACCGAAAATCATTTCCACGTTATTTCTTTGTTTGCCCAACGTACATCACGTCGGTGTCTATTTCTTGATGGCGAGAGATGCTCGGAAAATTTTGGCTTTTAGAGCAAAAAATCAACTTTATTCCCACGGTATTTGATCACCGAGAAGCACTGCAAATATTTACTGATCATTCTTGTTCTGGGTGACCCTCACGTAGTTTTCTCGCATATTTTCGTCGATTGTGAGGCCATGTCACATGTCATCCACATGATTTTTTACGCGACTGTACGACGTGCAAACATCTCGAATTATTTCACTTAATTCTGAGGACGTTTTTTTGTTTTTTCCTCGAAAGCTGGGCATGCATTATTTATGAAGTTAATGAGATGACTGCTTGGGTGGGGGCAAAACCAGTATCATTTTCAAAGCCAACTGTTAAACATGCATGGGAAATGAAGTGCGTTTTCCATTAGGTGAAATAAAGAGGTGCCAGGCTTCGTCTGCTCGCAATATTTTATTTAATTAATAAAATGCATCGTTGCTGCAGACTTTGATGAAAACCGCCAAAAGAAAGGAAAACGTAATAACGGTGAATAATTTGTCTGCTGGGATCGTCACCTATGTCGTGCTCTTGGCCAAATTCACACAAATTAAATGGAAACAACAGCCAGAGGTAGATTTTATCGAAATTTTGCTGTGACGATAATAAAATATTTCGTTTCGTGTTACCTGCTGTTTCCATCATTGCAATTTGGTCATTTGTGGCAGAAACTGGCTGCAAACTGGTGAAAATTGATTTTTTACACAGACAACTGGTGGTAAACTTACATTTGGTAAGTTTTACTCACCGTGGATACGAATTTGCAACTAAATAGCGATCGATTTTCGCCATTTCTTAGTTCCTTCTTGGCGCAAAGACTTGCGTGGCACCCTGTATCGATAACAGAGAATGAAATAGGCGAAATATTGCGGCAAAACTGACTCGAGTTATGGATTTTTGAGATATATTTTTGCCTGGTTGTTCGTACATTTTTAATAAATGATGATGACACTTGGTAGACGCAATTGTTTGAAAAGCGATGCCATTAATAATGGATTTTAGTGCAGTTTGCATCACTTTTATCGAAGTATTAATAATGAAGTGAACTTCGTTGGTGAATTGTTTTTTTTTTTTTTGTTTTTTTGTTTTTTATAAAAAATAAGCCTGTTCCCATTTTGAGGATGACTCCATTCAGTTTTCTTGTAAATCTTAAAACATTTTAATGGAATTGGCAATCTTGGCTAGCTCTTTTACGATTTTTATAAAGTACTGTATACATGTACATGTAATTTCCTATTTCAATAATGTTGCAAACACATGTACACTGTACAGTTTGCATTAGAGACCTGATATCTGTTCTACATATTATTTGTTCAAAAATTATCTATTTCGATTTATAACGGGTCGTCTACGTACAAATGGCTTCACACAAATTTGCTATTTTTTTGTATTTATCAAATCTCAATCTGACCAATTAGTAATTCGTATAAATAAGAATGGTTTGATGTCATGGGAATATGATTTCGTTCTTCAATGATCCCAAATTCATCATTTATTGAAGGTCAAAACCAGCCTCAAAAATTCGACTAATTTATGATAGCAAGATATGCATGATTTTGTAACGTTTTTGACATTTTCCCCTTTAAGATCAGCTTTTGAAACTTTGCCCCTGTCATAACTTTGATACGAGCATTCTTCATATTAATTATTCAAAAAATTCTTTAGATACATGTAATACGCTCGGGAATTGCATCATTGTTGGGTATCACTCCAATTTCGCAATTTCAACGTTAAATTCAAGATGGCGTAAGATTGATTTTGTACTTGACGGCTTCTCTAGATTGACGTTGTTGAAGTTAAATTTCGTTTAATAATTACTTAGTTTTAGACAAGTGACGCTTAATGTGCTCGCTGTTCCTACATCTTCCTGATATGAGCTGAAGGTATGTGTTTTAGACAGTTGAAAAGTATTTCCAATGAAAACACTGAAACTAGTATTGACAAAATGCTGTAGTAAGAGTATTTTGTCAAATTTTAAATTTAAAAGTTTCTGGATCAAGAATTATCCAAAAATGCAGACGTTTGTTCCTGGTGATTATCGAAACAAGAGTTGGTGTAACAAACAGCTGATATGTAATTTAATAATACATGTATCTGAAACTGTATTTATGAGATTTATTTTTCGTACTTGTTCAAATTTGGCGTTTTATTATTTATTACCAAATCAGACGTTCAATAACAAACCTCAAACGTTGTGAAGCACTTTTAATGAAATTCATTCAAATACTAAAAATGATGTGTCGCAGGAAAACGATTAGCTAAACATTGCAATTTTTTCGCTAATTACTTAAAAACTGACTTTAATTACAGATTATAGTTGCTGACTGGAGTAATTCTTCACTGATCAATATTTTACAAAAATATGTTGCGCCAATTTACATTCAACCAAACTGTTAAAGAACCAAATCAAACTTGCAAATTTACAGACATTTGGCACGTTTAGTAATTTAGCATTTTAAACATAAGGATCCCAGTGGTGTAATTCTTCACTGATAAACATTTTACAAAAATATATTGGCTAATTTACATTATACAAAATTGTTAAAGAAAAAATCAAACTTGCAGATTTACAGAAATTTGGCACGTTTAGTAAATTAGCATTTTAAACTTAATAATCCCAGTGGTGTTATTCTTCCCTGATAAACATTTTACAAAAATATGTTGGCTAAGTTACATTATACCAACTGGTTAAGGAAAAAAATCAAACTTGCAGATTTACGGATATTTGGCATTTTAAACTTAATGATCCCAGTGGTGTAATTCTTCCCTGATAAACATTTTACAAAATTTGTTTCTCTAATTTACATTCAACCAATCTGTTAAGAAAAAAAATCTGACTTGCAGATTTACAGATTTACGTTTAGTAATTAGGTAACACGTCATGTTTTTTTTTTAAAACAACAATGCCATAGTAAAGTGTTAGTGTTGATGTTTATAAAATCATTTTTCAATTCAGGCATACGTTTTCATATAACCACGAAACTTCATGGTGACCGTTTGGCTAGGGTTCTGTAATACCTATTGGTTTTTGGATTTGTTGTTTCTTGGTTGGCAAATAAGATTGTTTTATCCTCTTCTTTTATTTGATCCATTCTGGGAGAGCGTCATTTGTATCCGTCACATTGTCACGCAACGTTGACAAATAAGATAAAAATCAATATACTCGTATGTTCATTTCGAGCACCAGATCTTAAATCCTATCGTTTCTTGAGGCCGGCAAGCAAAAGAAAATGCAAATATCCTTTTCCACTTTCCCATCTATATTCAGTTAGGCACGCAAAAAGTCTTTGAGGTACATTTTTTTTGTCTTATAATACGCTTGATTTGACGCATTTCACACGTCATTTCTACAAATACGCTTCATTTATATATTTGCCAAATTTCTTACGCATTTTGTATTTGTTTTATTGCCCAATTCTCTTCCTACATTTTTTTGTTTCGTTTTCAATTCACTACATCGAACTTCCGTTCATGGGCAGGGAAATAGGTAACTTCTCATGTTGGCCACCCTGGAGAATCAAGATTTTTTGACTTCAAATAAAAATTATCTATTCGTATCATGTTTTCGTACAGCTGATATACCATATTACGTGAATTACCTGCTGTTATCATTAAAGCACATCCACACTTTGTTTAGGTGAATTAGGACCAAGTCACAAGCAAGTTCATCCATGTTTAATCAGTTGGCCTTCATACTCAAACCATGACGAACATAATTGATAGTTTTCAAATGCATCGTATTGTGGAAACTGCTAAAGGAACTTCACTTGTGCTTGAGAAAGAGTATTCTTAACTTTGAGCATTAGTGATATCAAAACTTGTAAATATAAGCAGATGTGCTAGCGAAATGACTGATCATATTTTCGTTTAGAAATATATCCATCATGTACATGTGTATATTGTCAGAACAGATGTCTACAGATATTATTACAGAATTAGATTGGTAATCTAATTCATTAAAGTATTTCTATAAACATCAGAAGCAACTTACATGTACGATATTTATGATTTTGATTCAACCACAGCATGGTTTTAGAAAATATCAAAATTTTTCTTAACGAAACGATTTAAGGATATTTTTAGATTGAAAAACTATTTAAAATATGCATTGGGATTACATTACCAAATTCTGGTGACAAGTTTCATGTTTTGGAACTTGACAACGTTTAAACCTTGGGATTTCTTTGATTCAACCACAGCATGGTTTTAGAAAATATCAAAATTTTTCTTAAGGAAACGATTTAAGGATATTTTTAGATTGGAAAACTACATGTATTTAAAATATGCATTGGGATTACATTACCAAATTCTGGTGACAAGTTTCATGTTTTGGAACTTGACAACGTTTAAACCTTGGGATTTCTTTGATTCAACCACAGCATGGTTTTAGAAAATATCACAATTTTTCTTAAGGAAACGATTTAGGGATATTTTCAGATTGGAAAACTATTTAAAATATGCTTTGGGATTACATTACCAAATTCTGATGACAAGTTTCATGTTGTGGAACTTGACAACATTTAAACATTGTGATTTCTTCGTTTTTGTTGCCAAACATAAGGAGGTTGATGTGTTTGCTTCCTCCAAACGAATTCTGACAATTGACTATTTGTAACAAAAACAATTTTACGTTTTTCAGATTGACTTGTAATTCGTCGCCTTTCAAAAATTCGCCTTTCTATGGAAGCGTGTAAAAACAGGTAGGATTTTGACATTTTTGCCTCTTATTTCACTACTGTAGACTAGGCGCATTTTCCTCCTCAGCAAATTGAAACATTCCGTTCAATTTACATAGGATAAATCAGAAACTATTTGCTCTATTCAGTTTTCTTTGTATACATTAGAGATGGGAGAAATATTTTTTTCCACAATTTATTTTGCCAACGACGACATCATTTTTTTCTTGGCTCGTATAACTGGTTATAATATTTTCTATTATTTAGAAATTTATCCTGGGGCAGTTGAATTGTTTCATACCCGCATGTATTTCTGCAGATTGGCCTCAAGCTTGAGTTTTGATAGATTTTTATTTCGTAGAAAAACTTATTTAGAAAAAGTTTTTTTTTTGAAAAATCGGTTACCATGCTCCTACTGATTCAATCATGTAGGAATATGCTGGTTTCACCATTATTGGCTTAGTATATGATGGTATCAGGTACCAATACAAAACATTAGGTTGGGTCGTACAAATTGTGCAGAAACCAACATAAACATGCAGTACTCCAGCATACGATATAATCAGCTCTCCAAAATCTGTACGCTTTGTAATTAACTGAAATGGTTATTAACGTATTGCAGCATCACATTACAATCGCAATAATGTGATAGTGTTCGTATAATGATATAATATGATAAAAATTCACTTTGATTGACAAGTGGTCTTAAATCAGGCGTATTGCAACTCACTTTTAAGATCATCCATGCAGTATTTGCAAGGATAAAGATGCGTTTTATAAGTCGTCAGTAGCTTACCATTAAGTGATTTTTTGCAATTTAATTTTGATAATTTTGGACAGATATGATAATTTCAAATGAAACTAAATGTTTTAATTCAAAGTTTATATTGATAGTAAGTTCTCGTGCTATATAAAATTAAAAGACATTTTGTTTTTAGAATTTTTCCCTATTCTTAGCAGAGATCTCTAGATCTCTTATATTCCCATTCAGACGGCAGGTGCTGCCATCTATCGCTCATAAAGCAAAATAAAGCCAAACATAAATTATCGTTTTTATTAATATCATATGCATTTCCACAAGTTGTCAAGATCACATCCAATAAAACGCAAGTCCCTCTTAATGTTTACAAGAAAATATTTTAATACGTTGATCAGGAAAGGAGAAATTGTGGTTCGCAATTTTGTGCAGGGTGTCCCCAAAGTCACTACGCACTTTCGATGGGCCTTAAAATGCAGTTAATTTATGATATATGTCATTACATTTTTCATAATTAACATTCGGCCTAAATCCATCTTCGTGGACTTAAAATGGGGTCATTTTTAGGTTTTTGCAAGTTTTGTGCAGGGTGTCCCCAAAGTCACAACGCACTTTCGCTGGGCTTATAGGCTAGGAGGATACCTAGCAGATATCACGAGCAAACTAAGGCGCTTCAGCCCAGAGTATGTGAGGGCGTTCCATTAAGCTATGACCAACAAAAGTCCAAATAAATTACCTGTTTATTTAGACTCACAAGCTATCAAATTTCAGTTTGGTTAATATCTTTCGCAGCACGACTGCATTTCTCTCAAGTTGGCAAACCACGTACATGTAAACCGAGCCGTTCAAACGTCAGAAATAGCAACACAATACCTTTCAGAAATGTTTGGAAATTGATAACCCATCTGATGCACTTTGTAAGACATCCATCTCTGGAGCACAATGGTGGCTTTTTTGCATGGCTTTTTCTCCAGCAATGCCTGCCACGTCTGTTATGCCCACGTTAGCTTTTTTGCCCGCCGAGCACAAAGTTCCTCTTATTCTTCTTCTTGCCGGCGTTTTTTTAGTTTTTGAATTTCATTTCGGACGTCTGAAGACCACATAATAACCGAGACGTTATCAATCTCGAATCCCTTTTGTAAATTCCATTTCCTTTCTATCGACCAATACCAGGGCCGAGATACAGCGGGGGTTTTCGGATGGAGAAAATGTACTTTTTTCCATCATCCCCTTTGTTGTTGGCTCCATCTATCAGGTAATCGAGCTAATAAAGTACTTTGATAAACGTCCAACGTCACCGAGGAACAATCCCTGGTGAGCTCAGTGTTTGCCTTCCAGCAGACATAAGATGAACCGAGCTGTAATTTTGCACATTTGTAAATGTGTCCTTTTCTTCTTCTTCTTCTTGCACTTCTGAAGCTACTCTTGCTCTCGCCCACCGAGATGCGATTTTGGAAATATAAAACTGTCGTAATGGATTGCTCTACATTTAGCATTCAGGAAGAAAAGCAGCCATTGACATTACCTCTGGGACTGATGCAACTGTCGCCTCTGAAACAGCCACGACTTTGCCATTTCATATTTCCTACACATAAATGCAATGTTTCCTCGGCTTTATTCGTCTGCGGTCATCCTGTTTGCACTGGAGATTGTCCTCCCTCATGGAAAACACTGATTGCTAACTGATAGGAGAAAAAACGTACAGCTAACTAGTCCCCCCATAGGGAAAACAGATTGCAATGACTTTGATCTGGAAAAAATGGTGGAAAAGCACTTGCTGCAAAGAAAGTATTGCAAAATGATGCAAAGTTGATGTAAAACTGAGCTAGTTTGGTTGCAGTATGCCAGACGACACACATCTACCAAATGACATCCCCATTTGACATCATATTTTGTGTTAAAATGTTTTAAAGCCCATTGAAAGTGATTTTTTGCAATTGAATTTTGATAATTTTGGACAGATATGATAATTTCAAATGAAACGAAATG
>JAQFYZ010004120.1:0-11784 GCA_034695085.1 Cylindroiulus punctatus | reverse complement strand
AAGACGTACCTATCTCCAGCCACCGTAAAGGCAACGGTGCCCCTCTCATCGATCCTGACGCTTCCAGTGTTGCCCGAGATAATTTGGGGTGAGTATGGTGCCAGGTCCGAGAACCAACGCCGATCGCAGCAGAGATAATGTGATGCGCCCGAATCCCAGTTCCATTCGTTGGTCGTGGTGGACGCAGCTGACAGTGCAGCGTATAGTGTCTGCCAGGCATGGTTTCCTGTGGATTTTCCACCTCGCTGCTTCCTCCGGCGTGAGGACTTCCTACTCGGAGGCCCCGCAACTGGCAAGGCCGGCGACCGGAGCAACGGACGACCGGTTGTGTCCGTTGTCTCCTGCGGTCTCTTCGAGCAGTCGTGTTTGCAGTGTCCCTGCTCCCCGCACCTGAAGCAGATTTCTTCCGGCTCGGAGGGTCTGCGCGGGGTTTTCGCAGGGGACTTGGTCCTTTGCTCCATTGCCAGGGCTTCTCCGCCTCCAGATCCGCTGTGCGCAGTGAATCCCATTTCTTTGGCGAAGCGCACGGTCCGTGCCTCCACGATCAGGGCATCCTTTACGTTCTTTGGAGTGAACTCGGCGTCCGGCCAAGCGTTGATCAGCTGGATTTGTAGTGCGAAGCTGGGCGGTAGTCCCCGCATTAGCTGAAAGGACATCAGCATGTCCGACAATTCCGTCTTTGTATCACGAATTTTGGTTGCAAAGTTCTCTACGTGGGCGATGTAGGCCTCGGCGGATTCCATTGGCTCCATTCGGAGCGAGAAAAACTGGCTAAATAGCTGCCAGATCCTTTCACGCGTTGACGGTTCGTAAGTTTGCCGGATGTGCTCCAGCACCTTGTGGCAGTCCCACCCATCCTCGTATCCTAAAAACAGTGTCTGGCGAATGTTGGGTCGGATAGAGAAGTAGATGAGCGCGTAGGCACGGTCGCATGCTGCGGAGAAGGTTTTATTTTCCTTCGTATCCGCTGCGGCGCCAGGCTCCTTGCGAGTCAACTTGACGTGCTCCTTCAGGGAACGGTGCATGAGAGCCACGTTCAAGTCCTTACGCCATTTCGCGTAATTGGACTCGTCAAGGTAGGCGATGGAGATTTTGTCGCCCTTGGACGACGACACGTAGTAGCGATCGTCCATCTCTTTCTACGCGTTCGGTGCGAAGTAAACTGTGGAAGATTAGGGGACACCCTGTCAACCCTAATCAAAACAAAGTAATTAAACACTTAATTTGCAAAACTCACCGACGTGCACACTAGAACACGTGATTAGAAAAGCAATGATTAAAAGAAAAACAATTAAACAGTCAAATTAAAATTTCAACAATGGTCAATGTTCCTGTTTAAACACTGCACTTTGATGGCACCCTGTTTTCCCTTTTGTCAGGGGCGTCAATGACGTCGTTTCCAGTGACGAGGACGTCACTGGTGAGGACGTTGTGTTTGGTGACGCCACTCCCGGTATGGATCCCTGCGGAGGGTGTATCAGGCCGATGACGCGTGTCCGCGGCCGGGGGTATCCGGACGTCGACTGACGTCACGCACTCGGCATCACTTGCGTGGGAGTCGCTCGTTAACGCGTGCGGGAGGCGTCGATTGTTGACGCCGGAAGTTCGCCGATTACGGCCGTGTTTTGGCGGGCGTGGAGCGCACTTCCGGGGCGCTCGCGGCGATTTGCCGGATAGGGGTTTTCGCTGTCGGGCGGGGCGGCAAACGGCTTTTAGGGGCGAGCGGCTATTGGCCAGCTCTCGCGGCTGGCGGCGTTTTTGCCGTCGGCTGACGGCTGAGGTGCGGAACTTCCGGGTATGGCCGCCTCGTCATCCAGCAGATGGCCGATCGGGCAGGGCACGCCGGATTGGTGGCCGTCTTTATTGACGGCGGGTCAGGCGTGCTGATTCACCGGTTTACGAAAGGGATCGCGAATTTACCGGCGAGCGGCGACTAACTCGGCCGCGTGGCGGGTGACGGCTGGCCCGATCACGTATCAGGCGGCGACGGTACGCTGTCCGGCTCGTGGCAGCGTTTAGGCGGCCAGTTGCGGGGCCCTATTGTTGGCCGCGTTAACAGCGAGTTAAGGGGTCAGGCGCGGCGGCCTCTTTTATGTCAAGGATAGATAGCCCAAGAGGCCGGCAACTTTTTATTTCGTTCCTGTTGTTGGGCCGCTCAACTGAGCGGCAGCTGGGCGGAGTCCGCGAACAGCGATGACAGGCTTGCGGCCTCTGACGGCGGCGAGTTCAAGAGAGCGGCTGGCTCGCCGTTTGGGATGCTTTGCAGACTGCTGCTGGTTTGGCAGCCGGGGACTTCTCAGAGCGTGGCCAACCACGCTCTGCTACCATTTGTTAGTTTTAGTGACTAACAAGGAGCCGTGGCTGGCAATAAACAAACTTTATTAACATGTTGTACATGGTCCCTGGCGCACATCCATGCTTGAGAACATCTGGGCAGCAAGTAGGGTTTCAAGATGGCGCCGGGGTCAAACACAAACGTCAGCTGACGACCTGTCAGCTGAACGTAGCACCACATGTCCGGGTGCACGTGGTTGGCCAAAAGGGAGGGAGATTTAAAAGGTAAAATAATAAGCACCTTCTTAAACACTTCGACAGAGATGGACGTCTCTGTCGTTGACGTCCTAAATTTAGCAGAAAAATTTAGAAGCCCCCCGACCTCTTGTTAAACCCCTAACTATCCCATTGCTAACAGTTTGCCCCCGTCTGAAAGGACAGGGTAATCTGTTAAACCTCCTTCGTGATAGGGACTGGGGCTTGAACTTCTTGCCCACGAACGAGGAATTCCCAGTAAGTGCGAGTTATAAGCTCGCGTTGATTACATCCCTGCCCTTTGTACACACCGCCCATCGCCACTATTGATTGAATGATTTAGTGGGGTCTTCGGACTGGGGCCAGGCGAGTCTCTTTCTAGTGTCGCGCTGGTCGTCTCGGAAAGATGACCGAACTTGATCATTTAAAGGAAGTAAAAGTCGTAACAAGGTTTCCGTAGTTGAGTTTATAAAAGTCAGGACACTAATACCTGTGTACACGCACTGCATTTAAATTTTAATATTATTGTAAAACTTCAGCTCTTTAAACACACAATTACTTTCCTTTAAAATCAACGTAAAAGGCGAAATTTCCACTGCGATAAAACCGCAGTATACATGTCCACACGAATTACCCCACTAACAAATACAGTTACTCTTGTCGAAGCCGAAATCGTCTAAAATAGAAACTGTTTAAAATTCATATGATAGGAAATCAAAAGACGTAATCTAAACTTCATTAAAATCAAACAAATCTGTAAGTAATCAGCCTCATTCTCTCGTACTATCAAATGTTTCCGAGTGTCTTTCCTAGATGAGAAAATGGCGCTCCAAGGTCGAACAAAACACACTTATATCTCCTCTGTAGTGGCATCATATCACTGTCGCATTAGTTAAATCCAAAAAATTGCTTCCACTAGGCACAGAGGCTTAATTGCTGTGCATCTGTCTATTAGAACTAAGGCTCATCATTTAGTACAATACATCAACAAAACCCGTGCCCATAGACACAAAGTACAATTGAGCAGGCTGTCTCCAACAATCGGCAGGGTTGGCTAACATTAAAAATATCATGACAACACTCCAATTATACATACGACAACAACAACAGGTTTACTAATGTTAAACGATGCCCTCTTATTACCCAGAATTTGTAGGGGCATGTTTTCCTGCAGCTTATCCTTCTTAACGTATATGGTGGAGACATGGTGGAAAATGTGATATCCGCAAAACTAGATCATACTTGCTTTCAAGAAAAGTTAGAAGTCAACCCTAGGCTATCACTATGGTCTAACAATTTAGCAGGTAGTCTGAATCTTTACCCAGCGCTATCAAGCCTCTACAATTATCAACAAGGCTCCCCCGGGTCCTTCCACAGATGCCTTAGAAATGCGAAATAAACTTCATACGCCCCCCACACCACGGGATGACCCCAGTGAAATCCAACCATCAGCAAGGTTTAGCAACATTAAATAATATCATAACATGGGCAACAATCCATACAGCTTTGTGAAGATATTTACGTGTCTGGCACACAAAATGTTTACTAATAATCTTTGCAATGCAAATCCACTTCAAAAGACAGGTGAATTTCTGTAGATAGCTAATTTACTTTCCCGATCTAATACTATAGAAAGCAGTAAAGGGTATCATAAGGTTCTCCTAAGCTAAGTAAATCCCGGGAAAATCTGAGACTAATTTGTGAGGGCTAAACCGTACATTACCCCAAGGTATAGAAAAGCAAAACTTAAAAGGCCCATGCCCAATTGTCCCGGTAGTGGCGACAGTACATTGACTGAATCCGACCAGTGCATGTATGCCATTACATCCTAGGGTTTCAAAATTTTGAGAGACCTTTTCTAAATTAGGGTCTAATCCTTAAAGTGCCCAGCGTAGACTATACACCAATTAAAAATCACATACTTCCGATCTTTACTTCCCTGCACTACAATCTCTTTCCTTATTTTAAATCCACTTAATAAAAAGAAAGCCCATAACAACATCTTAAAGGTGCAATATTTCATCACACCCTCATGTTGGAATATAAGGAGTCCGAAACCTCCCCAGAATAAATAACTCCATAAAGCCAAAGTGTTCCTCATTTCCTTGCCCACCGGCACCAAGGTCCGGGTCGTCCAGGAAGTCCCAAACAGAACTCTTCCAACCATCCGGAACCCTAGCGCGGGCCTACCGACACTCGGCTGTTAGATGGATATTATGTTGCTCAATACTTCTGAATTCTTACCATGTCGTTTCTCAAATTCCTTGTAATGTTTTAGTTCACACTGAAAAGAGATTGGATTGAAGGTAATGCATACCCTGGAGTAAACCCCCATTTAAATTTTCCAAGCAAGTATCTTAAACTAAATCTGAGAGATTTGATATTCTATCGCCATCCTCTGATTGAGTATGGGAAATATGTCAGGATACTAATGATGTTAAGCTTGGGCATACAGCTTTGCAATTGCACACTGCAATGGGTTCGACCCCCGGCGAAACCTATCTACTTGGTTCCTGAATTCATAGAACCCTTTTTCTTGTGCTCTAAACTGATATATTCTCTTACACAATAATTTTTTAATATTTTCTTGCCACTCGTTATATGTCGCATAGATTTCATCTTGCACAGTCGCCAAGACCAGGACCATTAGGTCAGAGATAAGTATTCTCAGGACACCTCTATCCCAGGGTATTCCATCCTTAAATGCTCTATCCACTCCAATACTCAAATGACCTACCCTTAACATATTCTCCACAAAAAGCTGAAATCTATGTACAATATCACAATCAGTTAAATAATGGGAATTTCCTGCATCTGCAAAATGACAAATAGGGCATACCGCAGTGGCCTTTCTCCCTATTTGGCACAAAAATCTTGGTGTTATAGCGCATTGCCTTCTCAGGCGCCATGCCTTCTCTGCATAACCCATGGTGAACACATTACTTTCCTCATGCATGCCATTATCCACACCCTTAAGCCTATCTTTTTACAATATTTGGTTATAAATTCCTCTCCTTGATTTCCGAACCTCAAAAAAATTGACATTCACAACTGTCTTTATGAAATAGAATAACCCTCTTTTTACCTTCTTGCTCGTTTGTGGCCAACCACGCATTATAGATCACTTTAATTTTATTCCTTTCATTAATTGAAAGTGTCCTTCCATTGATCCATTTTGCAAAGTCTCCGAACGAGACAATGCTCCTAACTGGCAAGAACCTGGCCAGATCCGATGACATATCTGTATATTCACTAATATTTACATACTGAATGATATTACGAGAGTGAATTTTTAGTCTAAAACTCTTGAATCTAAAGAGGACATTTCGTGCAAACCTTATTGCCTTCGGTAATTTTTGTTCGTATTTCCTCTTAAGCACTCCAAAATAGGGGTTTACCCACTCCTGCCTATGGTTTCTGCAGACTATTCTGAGAGCACCATGAAAGTATACATCGCCTTGGCCTGCTACCATGAATGTTAAAGCCTCAGTGATCTGTTGGGCCTTTTTTCCACGGGCCCAGATCCTCCACTACTAGTCCTCCCTCACTTCTTGGTTTATGAAAAAAATGACGTACATGGGTATCTCTTTTTATTTGCAATCCATGCTCTTATTCTTTGCATGTACTGATCCAGCCATTTCTCGGGAGGGTCTAAATATTCGAGAACAAACTTTGTTTTAGCAAGTACTACACTATTTATCAACCTCGCTCTCTCAAAAATAGTTAGGTGGTCTCTTGTCCATGCCCACTTATTCATAAAGTCGTCGAAAACTTGTACAAGGGATGACCAGTTTTTCAACTCCCACTCCCTATTTCCAAGGAAAAGACCCAGAATCTTGCCTCCTTTTGAACATTCCATACCTCTAACTTCACATTTATTGGATATAGCCTCCAACAGGGGGTAGACCATTGATTTTTGCTTATTAATTTCAGATCTTCTTACTTTTGAGAAGTCACCTTGTCGAATTACCCATTTAACTTTAATAGATTGAGTTATTCCCCGACCTGTCTTGATTCTACATTCCCCTTTCATAGTAAGGGCGTTAAGCCACCAGATAAGCCCTTGATGGAAACCCATTCTATCCATAAGATGCATGAGGTAGGAATAAGAGCATGTCAAAAGCTTTCCGTTGGTCAATCAAATATACCAACCCGAGAATATTATGACCCCATTGTAATATATCACGCACACACTTGATGTTTGTTGAAATTGATCGCCCTCTCACAGAGCATGTTTGATGATCACCTATAATGTCGGGTAGGACCTTCTGCAGATGGTTTGCCAAAATTTTAGTTAATATTTGATAGTCCGAATTTAGAAAGGAAATAGGGTGCCAGTCGTCCATCGAAAGAGGATTTGGCTTCTTAGGGATTAAAGTTATCAATGCATTGGAGAAATTCGTCGGGACAGTCTGAGACCTCTGGATCTCATTAAATACCCCTAGCAAAATAGGGACCAAACAATCCGCAAAATATTTGTAAAATCCGTATCCCAAAGAGTCCTCTCCAGGACTTGTCCCCTTAGCTGTTTGACGTATAGCTTTTTGAACCTCCTCCCTTGATATGGGAACCCCAAATATTGGTTCCTGCTCCGCAATCCTGGGAAGATAAGGGGTGAATCAATCTTATGTCCGCTATCTCAGGTTCAAAATCTGCAAAAAGACTTGAGTAGAATGACCTTACCACTTCTAATGTATCTGAACCAGTAAACACCTTTCCATTTGCATCAGTTATCTGGGTCATCACATCATTTCCTTTTTAGATCCTTGCCATTCTTCTTGACAATTCCCATGTTAGGGCCGTGGGTCCCCCTGGCATCCCTGTTATTCGCTGGTGGAAATTCAAACTTGCCATATTCAAGTTGAATTCCTCTCTGTCAAGGGTGCTATATATTTTCATAAAAGTTGTAGCTTTTTCCAGTATGCTACTCTTAGCAAACATCCATGTTTCTCCCCAACTATTATTAAGTATGACCTGTTCCATAAAGGGATCTAAAATGTCTAATATTTGAAGTTCCAGTTGTGGTATCTGAAATAGTCGGTCCGGAATGCTAGGGGCAGGAGAACACTCCACACTTTTCCCTTGAAAGAATAAATCCAATGAAATGATATAGTGGTCTCCCATAAAGATTTCGGTATCAATATTCGCCTCCTTACAATTTCTTATAATATCTGCAGTTATATATGCGCTATCTAGCCGGGCCCAACTCTCTTCTCTTTGCCATGTGGGTTACTGTTCGTTTATGTGTGTATGTCTCCAGAAGTCTATAAAGTGGTTTTTTGCTATAAAGCCATTCAGAACTTCTGGGATTCGCCTTCTATGTTCCACTCTAGAATATCGGTCTAAGCATGGCTCCAAAGTGCAATTAAAGTCCCCCATAATAATTCCCGGACTTGTCTGCATCTGCTTAATAAATAGCTGGATACCTTCAAGGCATCTCAAAGTCACATTGTCATCGTGAGGCATAAGCAAATTATTTATCCACAAAATTTTGTTCGGAAACTATAACCATCCCAACTGCATAACCGGGGAAGAGAATTTCTACTCTTAAAAAAGAGGCTAAAGACCTAGGCACAAGTATAGCGACTCCGCTGAACTTATGAATGCCTTTTGAGAGGCCAAAATCATATTCAGCCTTAAATGTGTGAAAAAAATTGTCCAAATATAACCCCCTATGGCCTGTTTCCTGCACCCAGAACACAGACCTGAAGTTTCAGTTTAATTCATTTCTGAAAAAGGATGTGTTAACGTAGGAGGATAAGCCCTTAACGTTCCAGCTATGGAGTTGAACTGCCATTTCTATAATCTTTTGAGAACTGCCTGCAGGGCTGAGTCCACATTTTCTATATCCTCAGAGGTCTGATACTTATCTCTCAAAAACCTCTTGCACACCTCAACAAAATAACTAGGTTGAACCTCCTTTAAATCCAAGACATCCAAAATTGACCTATGCTAAATCTTTGCATCTTTCATAATTTCTCTCATTTCATAAAACGTAAGTCTCTGCAAATCATTGATTCCTTTCTCCCTGCCTGCTACCAGAGCCCTGGAACCCTCTAAACTGGGTGAGCTTCCTCCAGTACTCTGGCTAGGCCTGGAGAAATCTACAATCTGATAGGTTTTACCTTTCCTTTTTTTTGCTTTTTCTGATGTCAGGGGGCTAGCTTCTTTTCTCTTAGAGGTCAGTGCCCTAGCGTCACTAAATTCTTCTCTCCTTTCTATAGAAAGACTTTTCGGTGATTATCTCGTCAGCCTCCATTTGCTCAGATACTTCCGTTGTACCATAGTCATTCCCAACCCCACCAGTCTTATCCGCTCCACCAAGGTCTACAAGACTATAAGAGCTCCCCCTTCTTTGCTGCTGTAGTACACGTACCAAAGGTTGTCCTCCTGAACAGACATTGACATTAATATCCCTACTTTGATCCGCCTCTAAGGAATTAATCACCTTACCCATGTGGACTGAGTCACTCCGGGCATCATCATCCGGAACCTCCCCGGGGTGAATTCTCTTTCAACATGGACTGTTCTTCCTCCACATTCCCCGTTAGGAGCTGATGTTGCGTTTCATCTGTCCTCTCAACCATTGGGACTTCTGTCATCGAAATACTCTGCTGGACAAAGGCATTCTCATCCGCAACAGCATCTACACTTGTTACTTCTAGCACCTGGTCACTTGTTTGCACCAGATCATCACTATGAGTGAATATCGGTTCGGAACGTGGGAGTATGACCTTCTGAGGACACTCTCGTACTCTATGTCCCATCTCCCCACATCCGAACTATTTAATCCTGCTTATGTCTCGCTTTCTTGAAATAGGAGGGGCCTCATTCTGTGTTTTTTCTGCTTGGATCTCATCATCCTGCTGTACGTTACGGTCTCCCTCTGGCACGTTCTCCTTCCCTGTAGTGTTAATTTGTTTAGGGCATTCCCTAGCAATATGGCCTTCCTGGCTGCATATAAAACATTTCGGTACCCCCATCACTGCCACAGAATAGACTATTTCACCATCTTTAACAGTCAAAAACCGGGGGAGAATCTTTCCTTCCTTTGGTGTGTATACTATTCTCTTAAAGGAGAGAACATCCATTTCTCCGTACACATACACACTCTGCACCTTAGATTCCACTGTTGCATAGAATGACAGTGCATCTATTAACTGCCTTGCGGTGATTTCGGGAACCATCCGTGTCAAAATAATTTTTTGTGGGATGCTTTTGCTGGCAAAGCCCTTAATGTCCTCATTACCCACTCGGATGGATCTTGTGGTCAAGTCAGCTACCATATTCACCGACCTCAAATAAACATGGGTGTACTTGTCGTCCAATCTGCCCACCGAAACAACACCTTTTTGCCCCAGTACCAGATTGGTTGCCTTGATATAATCCTGCACTGTTGTACCTGCCACTGTGTTGAAGGAGATACGTTGTTCTCTCTCCGCAAACCGCTTAAGGAGGGTCTGATCCTTGACACCCTCCTTACGCCGTTTCGCTACAGACATAAATGACTACAGAGCACTGATTTCCGGTAGCTGGGATATAGGGGCTGGTTCACACTACTTGGGTTCACGTACACCCCATTTACAATGCTTCCTCTCACGGGGCTCAAGGGTGCGAGTAGAGCATCTCTCAGTGTTCTTGAAGGTTTTCTCACACACTATTGACTACGCCTCCATTATGCCTCTTTGATAAAACCAAGGTCCATGGATCAGAAACCTGATCCATTTCATCAGAATTCATTGTCAACCACTCGTTCAAAACATTTGATGATTCTCCATCCAAGTTTGAGTACATCAAAGTTGTCAACTACAGGTTAGTTGTACACTTACCACTGCGGAGGCAGTAAATAGGGTAGATGCCCGGCAGGCGCCGAAGCAACAACAAAAAATAGTTAGTACGCAGTTAACAACACTAATAAATTTTCAATTTAAATTTAAAATTGAGCAATCAAATCCCTTATTTTCCAGCTCCTGTGTTATTCAGGCAAGAAACCTGCAGTGTTTCCAACAAAATTTATTATACCTCAAAAGTACCCTTTCAACTCCAAAATTTCGAGCTATAACACTACAAACATTAGTTTAAACCAAACAACATATAAATAACCCCCACTCAACTAACGAAATGGCCAGCAAAATCTCTTAATTCACGTGTTGAGAAAAATTCAACTAGGCCTACTTTAAGCCTAAATGGTAAATGCCTCAAGATACAATTACAAACTTGGTCACCCTTAGAGCAGATTTACCACTGAATATGAAAAAAATGGTCCCAAAACGATAATATAAACCCAGACATCGTTTTTAGGCTTCAGAAAATTTCGAACATGAGACATTAAGCTTACTCGCCACTAACAATTATTTTTCGGCCCCCTTTTTCGAGTATTATAAATATTTACAAAATTCAAAAAACCACTTACCCTTAATGTTCTTTGCCTGCTCTTTCCGAAAATCCAGGTTTCAAGTTGAAGGCATAAACAGGAGGCCAGCTATTCACGCTTGAAAATGAGCGTAGATCCAATGTCATACACCAATTTGGAACTTCCACACCCTGCCTCGCCTCGCCAATTTCAAATGTCCACAGCAAGCCGAACAGCAGCTGAAAATCACTAATTAGTAGCTAAAATCAGTATGCTAGTCATCAAGAAAAGGAAAATCCCCAGCAGAGTTGAAAAAATACCAAAATTAAAGTACAAAAACTTACAATTTCGAGCTGCCTAAACACTATGTCCTGCTAGGATCCGCCATTTTGGTTCATAAGAGTGAAGTGCAAAACGAAATCCTAACTCCTAACCAAGAAAGACCAAGTTGTTAACCCTAAAACAAGGAAAATCTTGCACAGGCCAAAAAAATCCTGCAAAAAACTAGAATGTCTGTCCAAAGGACCAAGAATCACCAAGAACAGGCTAGTAAATCCAGCAAGAAAACCCAAGCTAATAGCTAGTTACTTTCCAGTAACCAGTGGCGCCATCTATTGCCCACAAAATAAGCTTTTATGCTTAAAAATCGAATTTTGCACAATTTAAATAAATTTCAAATAAATACATACACATACAACAAAAAAACAGCAATAATAATTAAATCACAGACCTAACAAGATAAATAACACCTGTAAGTCAGCTTATCAATCACAAGGCCCAAACACAATACCTCAACTCCCACAAAATTTAACCAATATGTTCTCCGCTTAAGGGCCATTATAGGCCGTTTGAAAAATCCCTGTGAATTTGGGGACACCCCTGCACTCCATTCAAAACACCTT